>BJCM01271322.1:1710-40850 GCA_018326385.1 Flaveria bidentis
GCGCGTGACAGACAAAAGAGTTATGCTGATAAAAGACGGAAACCTTTAGAGTTTCAGGTTGGTGACAAGGTTTTGTTGAAAGTCTCACCATGGAAAGGCGTAATTCGATTTGGTAAGCGAGGGAAACTAAATCCGAGGTACGTTGGACCATTTGAAATAGTGGAACGAATAGGTCCAGTAGCCTATCGTCTAACTCTACCTGATTCGCTAAGTGGAATCCATGACGTATTTCACGTGTCAAACCTGAAGAAGTGCTTAACTGATGAAACAATGGTCGTGCCACTAGAAGAAATTCAAGTGGATGAACAATTGCATTTTATCGAAGAACCGGTTGAGGTGATGGACCGTGAGGTAAAAACACTTAAGCAAAGCAAGATACCTATAGTCAAAATTCGTTGGAATTCGCGACGTGGACCGGAATTCACATGGGAACGGGAAGATCAAATGAAGCTTAAGTACCCTCAACTATGTAAAATTTTTATAAAATGCAAAACACAAGGGTTTAAATGGTAAATATGTAAAATTAAATTAAATAAAATAAATCAAACCCTAGAAACCACCAAGATCGGCCGCGACCCTCTTCCTCTCCTCTTCACTTCGATTTCGAACCATATCCAGCAAGAAGACATCGATTTCGTTCAACAAATGAGGGAGGAGCACAACTTAGCTAAACGGAAAGAAATCAAATCTATGATACTGATTCAACAAATATGGAAAATGATAGTACACAGGGAACATTTTATTTGGGATTCAAAAGTTCAAATGTTTAAGATGTAAAAGTCAAAGTTTAAGTCTGAAAAGTCTAAGCAAAATAAAAGGAAACATGATAGCAAAACTAGTAGTCTACCAAGGTAACATAGAGAAAGTAGACCTAGAGGCTGCTAGTTCATTATATGATGTGTCAGTAGATTCAACACAATAGACAAGTAGACCTCATTGGTGGTTCCAATTACAAACTAAGTTGTTCAACCTGCTGTGGATTCCCATCTTATCCATGGTTAACACATTCAACACTGTTCCCATAAGGGGTGAAGAGCAAAATAAACGCCACATATGTGTGCGGACGACCCCAAAATATGAGCAAAGCACATGAAAAATGCATAAAGCAATCTAGCTAATAACTTATGTTATTGGTGCGATATGTGCAAAAAGAAAAATAATTGCTCAAACAAGAAGATAGGTTGTGTGTCTCTCTATCGTGTGGTAACACTGACCTGAGGATAAGCATAACCTAAATATTCTAGATTTCATTGTTGTTTGTGCCTCTCTGTTGTGCGATGGCACTGACCTGAGGCTTCATATCTCTTTGAAAGCTCTTAGAATAGTCTCTTCTTGAAATATACCCGTAGACCGCTCAAAAATCTCCTGAGGAACGTTGATTACCATATAAGCGTGGGAACCACAAAAGCTTGTTGAAATAATTAAACCTTAACTCCTCACCAATGTGTGTATGGATTTAAGAGGACAAGTATACTGACAATCATCGTGAGCTGTAGTTCTTGAAAGTCAAAATCATTGTGTGCATCTTGTAGCTCTAGTATGATTTCCTAAATTGCTATTGACTATCAGTGAAAACAAGGATCAAGCATCAAAATCATTTGTTAAAATTTCCCAAGTGATTCTGATATACCTTTATGATTTCAAAATGAATTGTACCAGAAATGATAAACTAGAATTGAAGCTGTGCTGTCCAGGAATTAAAATCTATTAGAATTACTATAATAGGTTTAATATCCAATCTCTAAACAAAATACAAAAATATGTCCTGATTTTGTTTGTTAAATTTCTGAGTTGCTTTATTTTTATATTTTAGTTATTTAGTAGATAAAAATTGGACTAGGCATCGAGACTTCACCTGTGAATCACTCACTCAAAAGGGTCACGTCCGAGGTGACCAAAACATTCAAAATAAAATCTAAGGTGACAAATTCATTTTAAGTAAAAGGATCACGTCTGAGGTGATCAACAGGTTTTTCAATTGGAAAAGGTCATGCCTGAGATGATCATTGTTGATCACGTGTTACCTACTGTTAAAAGGATTAAGTGGTTGAAAGTGCATAAGGTTAAATTCTTAAGTCAGAGTCATTTGCACAACTTGACCATAAGTATGGACCAGTCGCACGAATGGGGCATGAGTATGAACCATTCACATGATTGGATCACTAGAATGAACCAATCGCACGAATGGGGGTGACCCAAATGAGTCAATCGCACAAGTGAAACCTAGTCGCACGACTAAATGTGACCGACTGAGCCAATCACACGACTGAGCTCCAGTCGCACGAATGAAGTGTGTGAATGGATCCAGTCGCCCGACTGAAGATAAAATCATTATAAATAGGGCTAAAGTCGGTTGCATATTTTCATCACCCTTCAATCGCCCTAAAATCGCCTGAATGCAACGACACTCTGCCAAAATTTGATTAAGTCGATTTCTGACCACTATTGTATTACTGACGAGTTGTTACATCATATGCAGGTAAAGAACGATCTAAATCGCATAAAATGTGCGGTGAAAACAAACCCTAACAGGCCCAAATTGTTTAAAAAATCAAGAAAAAAGTAATAACCAACTAACAGACCATATAAATGTGCAAATTGGTTAAAATGAAAGACATACTGTGACAATTAGGGTTACTGCGAGTCTAAAGAGTCTAAACACAACGTTCAACTTCCAGTTTTGACCTAGATTCAAGGTTAAGGTGTCGAACAGAGAGGTATGCGACTGGTCACTCTAAATGAACTTCAATCGTACGATTGAACTAGGCGAATGGCTCAATCGGCCGAATGAACTAGGCGTATGAGCACAATCGCACGATTGAACTCAGCCGCATGCTCAGTCGCCTGATTGAACTCAGCCGCATGCTCAGTCGCTCGATTGAACTCAGCCGCATGCTCAGTTGCCCAATTAAACTCAACCGCATGCTCAGTCGCCCTATTGAACTCAGTCGCCCGATTGAAGTCAGTCACATACTCAATCAACCAACTAAAATCAGTTGTATGGTTCAATCGCACGATTGAACCAGACTGATTTCAAAACAGTTTAAATTTCAAGTGTTTCAGTTATGGATTAATCTAATGTTTATGTGTCTTATGCTACAGAAACATGGCAGAAAGGTGGACTGTGAACACCAAGCACAACATCTGTGCCCACAATGATTCTACATCCCGGAATGCTGCTGAGTTCTCAGGGATTATATCTTTTCTGCGCTGATCACGGATATTCAAGGCTATCTTGACTCTGTGCACACCTTACAGGTCCATCCAGCAGTCTTTCTGGGAGAGTGCCAAGGTAGACAGATGAGTTGAGCCACATTGTATACATAGCTCTATCTTGGGTCAAGAGATACTGATCACTAAGGAGGACTTAAGACGGGTCTTAGACTTGGGTGAGGACGGAAGCCACCCAACTAAGTTACATCCCCTGACTATCCAGAGATGCTTTATGAGGATCAAGTATGCCGGCAACTTAAATGTCGGGGTGCTGAACAAGAGTAACATGAGACCTTAATTTAAGTATCTGGCACATGTGATCCTGAAGTGCATAACCTCCAGGCGTGGAGGATTTGATGACCTCTCCGACCAAATACAGAATCCATATGTTGCACTGGTATGAACCATCCGTTCAGTTTCTCCCCCATGATCTTCTCCTATCTGATTGAGACCATAGAGGCCAAAGGCAAGGAAGGCTTCTGCATGTACCCCTGATTCCTACAGACGATCATTGACGAGAAGCTTCCTTCGCTACCTAAGGAGAGTAATGATGCAGTTCTCTCGAGGTCATGAATGACACAACCCTTGGGAGGATGAAGGTCTACCGGGGCTAGCAGGTGAAGCCCCTGGTGAGGAGGTTGTTCGACCATCTGGCCAATGCAGAGTATCTGGCGCCAACTAGGAGGAAGTGGCGCCATGACGAGAGTGATTCTAATGTTGAGCAGATTGCTCTACCCTCTGATGATTTTGACGGTTATGACCCCGATGGTGATCAAGGAAGTGATGGTCAGGGTGGAACCGCGTCTGCTCCCATTCATCCTAATTTCCAGATAAAGGAGGAGGAGTCTGATGAGGAGCCTCTGGTGCAAATGGTGGGGAGCCGGGTTGTAGCCACTAAAAGAGGGCTCAGGGCGGTTGGTGGATGCTAGGGTGAGTCTGAAGATGCTGTTACTACTGATCCATCTTATACCCCGGACCAGCCCAGTAGCCAAGGGGGAGACTCAGTGCCAAAAGGCTCTAGGAAGAAAAAGATGGCTCACCCTTATGGCAAAAAGGGTAAGAGGCCACGATTTTCATTAACCACATCTACTGCCACAGCCACCACCACTATTGCCACAACCATAACTACTACCACCACCACCACCACTCCCACATCCACCACAGCTACCACCATCACTACCATACCACCTATCACTACCACACCTCCAACCACCACTCCTACAGCCAACCCTTCACTATCCACTCATATCCTACCACCCATATTCACCACAGCCACCACCACTACCACTAGCCACCAAGCAGGACCATCAACCCACACCACCTTCACCACATGACCCACTCTACCCTCCATTGGGATAGAGGAACAGCTGGCAGCACTAAACTGCATGATGCTGAAGCTGCTAGCTGCTGATGAAGAAAAAGATGCTCAACTATGTTAGCTTGTGGAGCTAAATGCTACCCAAGCACAACAGATTGCCCGGCAAGCATAGCAGATTTCCCAACTCTAGGAGCGTAATGACCAATCAGTAAACAAGATTGAGGAGTTGGAGGCCTCAAACAAGACTATCATGCTCAAACTAAAGGGATCTAAAGATGAACCTTTGAAGATTAGAGAGGGTGATGATAATGATGATGATGATGATGAAGATGATGATGATGGTGATGATGATGAGACTGATGATGAAGACGACAGTGATGATGAAGGGACAAAGGGAAATAAGGGCGGAGACGATGATGAAGAAGGGGATGCAGCTTGCTCAGGGTCAAGAAAGAAGAACAAAGAGAACCCAAGACCAAGGAGCATCATCCTCTGCCCCTTCTACTGAGAAGCCGACACTTCAAGACAAAAGTAATGCTTAGTAGTTTATGTTTTTGAAAACTTTTGTACTTGAATCTTGTAATTACAAGTCTGTAATTAGTGTTTATATATCTTCATCAAATATTTGATTGTCTTGACTAAAATACTAATTGTTGATGTGTTACATATTTAAATCAAGCAAATCAAACATCTCAGCAAGATGAATATAATGTTGCTCCCCTATAGAAAATCAAGTCTCAATTCACAATGATTCTTGATTTGCAAGGGATTGTCAGAAGGTCGGTGAGCTACACTCCCGAAGAAGAAGAAATCATTCACGAGCTAACTCATGAGCAACTTGCTAAGATGTTCAGGCTAAATCCAGACGAGATTGTCAAAGATGCGCCTACTTTTGATGTTACTAGTGACGACGAGCTCAATGATGAGGATGAAATAGAAATTGAGGATGTCATAGCAGACTACTATCCAGTGTACACTGACTAAAAGGGCAATGTGATCCCCTACTTGGGTGATACTCTTGGCAGTGCTACGTTTGACAAACTGGATGAGTTGGAAAAGGAGACTGAAAAGAAAGAAAGCCAACCCAAGCCTCAGACGCTGATATTGATATCAAGAAGGCTATGGGCAGCTTGTTTTGCTGAGATACGAGCACAACGCACTGCACAAAAGCCAAATGCCTACACCAAGCTATACAAGGTCAAGAAACATCTAAAGGTGTCAAGCAAGATCATTGCATGGGCATATTTTGAAGATCTTAACTTGTATGAAGTTAAGAGGGAGAAGGGTATAGAGTACTTCAGATTTCCACACGATCTAAAGACTCTCCCTAGTTTTGAGCTCAACCAGCTGGCGCATCTAAACTTGTTATATTCTGATCAGAGGAAAATGTCAGGCTGGTTTGAGGCTACACTAAGGAAAAGAAAACCACACCAGGTGGGTAAACTTCAGACCTCAACAACCGAAGAGGTATATCAAAAGGTCTGAAGTGGACCCGATATCTAGAAAACCAAAGGTGGTGTTGAAGTGGAGTCCTCCGCACACTATGTCTAAGATTCCCTTACCGGAAATGCCACAGGACTTCACTCCACACGTTAATGGTGGTATTACGATTGGAGAACAGGTGAAGCGATCATAGTCTTTCGGAAAGAGAGCAATATGGAAACTGTCCGGGTGTTTTACCCTATGTGGCTGATCAACTTGTCTTCAGACGATGTGTATACATTATACAAGTGGCCACTATTCTATGACTCGCAAGTCATTGTACAAGCCCTCCAGTTCCAAAATGTCATACGACTCTATTTCATATTCGAGATACATGTCGGAGTTACTAGAGAGGAAAAGTACAAGAAGTTTGAGGAGCTAATGAAGAATGTTAGACAATGATGTAAATTAGGTCCAAGGGGAAGTTTGTTGATACATATCTACCTAGTTTAGGAGCTTAATGTAAAATGTCTTTCATGTCTTACATATGTGTAATGAATGAGTTGAATGAAATGCAATATGTGATTGATGCTATTGATGTTTAATATTTCATTGTTTATTGTGTAATAACGCATATTGAACTAACTATATAGGTTTGTGATTGTTTACAAAGTTCTTAGTCAAGAATGGTTGAGAAATATGTTTAAACTTAATCGTGTGAAGTATTCATGCCAATGGACCATGCTAATGGACCATACGCATGAACATTTCATGCTAATGGATCATTCGCACGATTGAACTAGGAGACTGGATCAGTCGCACGATTGAGACATAAGATTGGCTCAGTTGCACGACTGAATCTTCAATCGTGCGTATGGACCAATAGTATGATTCAGTCGCACGACTAAACCATGCAAATGGTTCAGTCGTACGATTGACAAACCCAAACCTATCAATACCACCTAATTCATGGAAAAAAGTAACACTTCAAGAATTTCGACCCACATACGTACCCTAGCCGTCCAGAGACTCTAGAGAACCTGTTCCAACTTCATAGTTCGTAGTTGATCGTGTTCTAATCGTTCATAACGTTTCATTAATCTCTAGATTGATCGAAACTGCGTTCTCACTGATTGTATCGCCAATCAAATAGGATTCTGCACTATTTGATTAGGTATACACGTATTATCAGTTAGTACTACGTACGTACATGGTCCTAACAATTTGTGAACAGCAACTTGTAGCAGCAACATATTCAGCTTCACATGTTGACAGAGCAACTGATGTCTGCTTCTTACATAGCTAGGTGACTGACCGTCTACCAAAGAACTGACATCCCGCTGATGTTGACTTGTAATTCATCTTGCAACCATCATAGTCCGAGTCACTATACGCTATACGCTTTAAGCTCAAAGTCATCATCATGAGGATACCACAACCCGAGTGTTGGAGTACCCTTCAGATAATGAAAAATCTGCTTAACGCCTATGAGATGATTTACTTTTGGTTTTGCCTGATATCTGGAACAGAGACACGTGGGATACATAATATCTGGACGAGAGGCTATGAGGTACATTAGAGATCCGATCATTCCTCTGTACATGGTGGCATCAACCAGATCACCTTTTTCGTCGGGAGCCAAGTCATGGTTCATGGCAAGTGGAGTTCCAACAGCTGATGCATTCTCCATGTCGAATCGACTGAGGATATCTCCTATATATTTAGACTGATGAAGGAAGATTCTTTTTGGTGTCTGATCCACCTGTAAACTAAGAAAGAACTTCATCTCCCCCATTGCACTCATCTCAAACTCTGCTTTCATTATAGATTCGAATTCTTTACATAATTCTTCATTTTTGGAACCGAAGATTATGTCATCCACATATATCTGTACCAGCAGTAAATCACCATCCTTTTCTTTGATGAATAACATGCAGTCAATGACTCCTCTGTGAAAACCATGTTTCACTAGATGAGTTGAGAGTTTCTCATACCAGGCTCTAGGGCTTAATGGAGCCCATAAAGAGCCTTGTCCAGTTTATAAACTCTATCCCGATGATAAGGATCCTCAAATCCTTCGGGTTGACTGACGTAGACTATTTCATGCATTTCACCAGGAAGGAATGCACTTCTTACATCTAGTTGATAAACTATAATCTTCATGTAGGATGCATAGGCTAGAAAGATATGAATTGCTTCCATCCGAGCCATAGGTGCAAACACTTCATTGTAGTCAATGTCGTCAACTTGTCTAAACCCTTGAACCACAAGCCAAGCCTTATTTCTGATTATTGCCCCTTGATCATCTTTCTTACACTTCAAGACCCATTTAGTGCCAATCACCTTAACGCCTTTTGGTCTATCCACAAGCGTCTATACTCCTAACTTTTTGAACTGTAAGAGTTCTTCTTGCGTAGCACTAACCCATGCCTCATCATTTAAGCCTTCACTTACATGTTTTGGCTCGAATTGAGACACAAAACATCGATAAGCACCATCATGAAGATAGCCTTTTTCCATGACTGAGGCATAATCAACTGAGTATAGATGATTTCGTGTCTGCATTCCCGATAGTACATCCCCAATGATGTTTTCTAGGGGATGATGCACATTAATTCAAGATCTGGGAGTGGTGGGAACAACTACTTCCCGGTCCAGATTTTGAATTTCAGGTTCAGCATCGGTAGCTATTAGAGTACGAGGTTCAGAAGTGTTAGAGGCATCAAGATCTAATGCTTGTGTACTTTCATTAGCGGGAACCTGGTTCTCTTGGTCCATATTTTCAGTCTCCACTGCTTCATTATTAGAGGAGGAATCACTTGCATCAAGCTCTCCCCCTGAAGGACTAGAAGAATCGTCTAGTGGAACCGATGTTGTCGAGTCTTGGGGAGGAGTGTTCAGAACATCATACGTCATTGTAGCAGATAACTCATCATCAAGAAGAGAGGGAGGTAGGTTGAAGGACTTAAAAAATCCATCATAGTCAAAGAAGAATGAAGGTCATTTTCCAACAGGGGGTGGTGTATCTTTGAACATCAACATTGCACCACACTTCTACCTGACCCGTGGAGTTATTATAAACTCTCTTGTTTGGTATATTGTATCCGAGAAAGAAACCTTCTTCAGTATTCTCACTAAATTTCCCAGTATGAGTTTTCTTTAACAACATGCACGGTGCACTGATTGGTTCGAGATACTCCAAGTTTGGTTTACGTCATTGGAGCAGTTCATAACATGTTTTACCATGACGTTTGACCACCAAGACTCGATTGGGAGTGTAGCATGCATTCACCACTGCCTCGTTCCAAAATTGAATAGGCAGTTTAGAGTCGGCTAACATCATTCTTGTTGTTTCTATCAAGCTACGATTCTTTCATTTAGCAACTCCATTCATCTGTGGAGTGTAGGTAGACATAAATTGATTTACAATTCCTTTCTCTCTACAGAATGCCTCCATCCACTGATTCTTGAACTCTGTTCCGTTGGCTGATCGAATCTGTCTTACTTTTAGCTTGTAGAGTGATTCCAAAGTAGTTACTAGATGTTTGAATGATTCAAAAGTCTCTGATTTGGATTCAGAAATATCACCCAAGAGAATCTTAAGTAATAATCCGTTACTACATAGCAGTACCAATCTCCAGCAATGCTCTTTGTGCTGACTGGGCCAAACAGATCCATGTGTAGAAGCTTGAGAGGAATGTCGATAGAATTAACTTGCTTTGCCTTGTGAGACTTCTTGGTCTGTTTCCCTTTCTTACATGCTACGCAAAATTCCAGAAGCTAGAAGTTCTTGATAGTTACTTCATTTACTAAATCATTCTGTATCAGATGATTCATCTTCCTAGGATTAGTGTGTCCCATTCTCCTATGCTAGGAGACTGAATCCCTCTCAGTTGCCTTTGATAAGAAGCATTGCATAGTGGGTTCTGTTGTGGAGGCTTTTGATAGATCCAAGACATACAGATCATTATATCTTGAAATTGACATTAAAACTTTATCTTCTGGATAACATAATCCTTCTTCAACATGTAGCACTTCTTGTTGTCAAACACAACTTTGAATCCTTTATCACAGATCTGGGAGACTGAAAGTAAGTTGTTATGTAGTTGTTGAACTTAGTTGACCTTGTCAAACTTCACTTTCTCGTTTCCCACTTCACCTTGAGAGGTGATGTATCCACCTTTATTTCCAGCAAATGATACATGTCCCCTTTTAACTTGTTTGACGTTAAAAAAAAGAGACGAGTTCCCGGTCATGTGCCTGGACGCCCCACTATCAACAATCCAGGTATTTGTGATAGCGCTGTAGTGGACACCCTGCACATTCGAAGGAATTAATCAGTTTAGGTTTGGGACCCAAGCCTTAATTGGCTTGGGTGACCTAGAAGAATCACACATCATGAACTCAACCCACTGTCCATAAGAGGATGAGGGCACATCTTTCTTCTTCTTGTTCTCATTATTAGAGAAATTACTTGATTTTTCTTTCCATAAACCAGTTTTGTGTAAGGCCTATTTATGATAAAGAGACGACTGGCTTATAGTTTGAACTTTTGGTTCACTAATACTTTTAGGTGGAGTATTAGTTCTCTTTTTATAGAAACTTGGTTTTGCATCATAATGTTTAATTTTGTTTTTGGGCGTCTGATAATAAGAACAATTAGAAGAAATATGTTCTCATTTTCCACAACTGTAGCATGATCTCACTTCTACAGATTGAGGAAAATGTTTATGTAAGGTTGAGTTTGGTACTGGTGTGAGATGTGTCTGGTTGGGTTTTGTCACTTCTCTTTTAGATGTTTTGGCTTCTTTAACAAAATTAATTGTTTTGACATTTTTAACATCTTTAACCTTTAGTTTATTTGGACTTTTACGAGTAACACATGTTTAGTTAACTGACTTAGTCATTTTGGTTTCAGATGTAGACGTGTGTGAACCTGACTTTAAATTAACCTTTTCAATTTGATCATCCAAATACCAATAGGTATCTTTTCATCTGATTTCAAAGTAGACTCCTTCTATTTAGTGCTATTCTTAATAGGTTTTCCCGTAGAATCGGGATCACTAACCAGAGGAGTGGCCACCACATGATCCTTAGCGGGGTTGTTATTTAGTGGTCTACATTTAGTATTCAGAAGGATTGCATGTGGTGGTGAAACTACTTTGTACCCCAAACCTTCCCCATTGTTACGTTCTTTCACTAAGTTTTGAACTATGTGTGAAGAACTAGCTAAGTTGTGTAGTTTTTGTTTTAAAAAATCAACTTCGACTTCTAATACTACTTTTTCCTTTTTCGTTTCTTCCAAAGAATTTAAATAAAACTTTATGTCATTTGCTTGATTCAAAGCAACAACCTTAGTTTCCCTTAGTTGTTTTTGTTAGGATCGTGTACGGGACGAAGTACTAACTGATATACGTGTATACCAACTCAAACAGTGTGGAATCCTATTTGATTGGCGATCCAATCAGTGAGAACGCAAGTAAAATCAATTGTAGATTGAATCTAAATGTTATTAACGATTGGATATCGATCTAGTGCGATCTATGAACTTGGAACAGGTTTTTAGAAGTCTCTGGACGGCTAGGGTACGATTTAGTATGTAGGTATTCGGAGTGTTACGTTTTTCCACGATTTAAGTGGTATTTATAGGTTAGGGTTTCTCATTCGTGCGACTGAACCATTAGCATGGTTCAGTCGTGCGATTGAGTCATTCGGTTGATCCATTCACATGACTGAGTGTTCAGTCGTGTGACTGAGTAAATCTCATATTACAATCGTGCGACTGATCCAGTCTCCTAGTTTAGTCGTGCGACTGGTTAATTAGCATGAAGTTGTTCATGCGTATGGTCCATTAGCATGGGCCATTCGCATGAGAACTTCATACGACTAAGTTTGAATACGTTTCTCAGTCATTACATTACTAAGATTTATTCAAACAACCACAAACCTATATAATTAGTTTAATATGCGTTAATAAACAATAAACATTCAAACATACACTGAAACATTCAACATTAAGATTATCAATCACATAATCTGTTTCATTCAACTCGTATATTTCATTTACATTAAGGACATGACAGACATATTACATTAAGATCGTAAACTAGGTTCATATGCATCTACAAACTCCCCCTTGGACCTAGTTTCTATCATTGTCTGGCATCCTTCATTAGCTCGTCAAACTTCTTATGCCTCTCCTTGACTGTGACTCCAGCGTGTATCTCAAAAGCAAAGCAAAGTCTTATCACATTCTATTATTGGTAGGCCTGTACGATATCCTGTGGATCATAGAATAATGGCCACCTGTATAAAGTATAAACATCACTAGCTGACAGGTTGGTTAGCCACATTGGGTCAAATACCCGGATGGTCTCCATTTGGTGCTCTTTCTGTAACACTAGGACCGCTTCTCTTATTCGCCAGTCATAATACTACCACTTGAAGTGGGGAGTGAAGTCCTGTGGCATTTCCCTCATGGGGATCTTTGACATAGTACGAGGAGGACTCTAGTTCAACACCACTTTGGGTTTCCCAGTCCTTGGGTCCACCTCCGACCTTCGAATGTACCTCGTAGGTTGTTGAGGCTTGAAGTTAACCCATCATGTGTGGTATTCTCTCTTCAACGCAGCTTCAAACCAGCCAAACATCTTCCTGGGATCAACATACAGTAGGTTCAGGCGTGCCAACTGGTTGAGCTGAAAACCAGGAAGAGTCTTCAGATAATATGGAAATCTGAAGTACTCGATTCCCTTCTCCCGCTTCACAACATATACATTTAGATCCTCCAAGTAAGCCCATGCTATAATCTTGCTAGACACCTTGAGATGCTTCTTTACTCTGTAGAGCTTGGCGTAGGCACTCGGCTTTGGCGCTGTGCATTGGGCACGAACCTCTGCAAGACAAGCCGCCCACTCAGCCTTTTTGGTCTCAACATCGGCGTCCGAGGCTTAGGCTTGGCTTTCTGATTTCTCGGTCTCCCTCTCCATCGTATCCAATTTAGCATACAAACCACTGTCGAGTGTATCGCCAAAATCGGGAACCACATTTCCCTCTCGATCAGTATATTCAGGATAGTGTCCTGCTGTGATGTCTTCAATCTCTATCTCATCAACATCATGGAGCTCATCATCACTAGCAACATCGACGGTAGGGGCATCTTTGACCAATTCATCCGGATTCAACGGGAACATCTCTACCAGTTGCTCATCTGTGAGGTCATGGATGATTCTCCTTCTTCGGGAGCATAGCTCACTGACCTCCAGACTATCCCTTGCAGATCAAGAATCATAGTAAACTGAGTCTTGATCTGCTGAAGGGGAGCTACATCGTATTCATCTCTTTGAAAGTTTGGATCTTATCAAACTTTACTTTCTGGTTCCCTACTTCCCCTTGAGCTGTGATGTAACCTCCTTTATTTCCCGCAAAAGAAACATGACCTACTCTAATTTGTTTGACGTTTGACAGGAGTGCCCGGTTTCCAGTCATGTGCCTTGATGCTCCGCTATATACGATCCAAGTGTTAGTATTAGCACTATAGCGAACACCCTGCAAATTCAATGGAAATCATTAGTTGAGGTTAGGGACCTACGCCTTAACTGGCTTGGGTGACCCAGAGGCATCACACATCATAAATTCCACCCATTGACCTTTTGAGGATGAGGGAAGATCTGTTGTCTTCTTGTTCTCATTATCATATGCAAGGATGGACTTTTCTTTCCATAAACCAGTCTTATGTAAGGCCTATTTGTGATAAACAGACGACTGGTTGATAGGTTGAACTTTAGGTTCACTGACTCTTTTTGGTAGAGTCATGGAGCTTCTTTTGGAAGAGCTTACTTTAGTGTCATAAAGTTCAACCTTTTTCTTTGGTGTCTGATAATAAGGACAGTAAGACGCGATATATCCATACTTTCCACAGTTGTAGCATGATCTGCTTTCAACTTGACGATTTAACTGTTTCTATGGAGAAGTATGAGACACACGTGTGACTTTATTCAGTTTGGGTTTTGACACTTCTTGTTTAGATGTTTTATCTTGCTTAACAAAATTAATTGTTTGGACATTTTTAACATCTTTTCCCTTTTGTTTATCTGGACATAGACATGAGACACGTGTGTGGTTAACTTGTTTGGTCTTTGGGGTTCAGAAATAGACGTGGTTGACCCAGGCTTCACTTTAACCTTTTCAAATTGTTCGTCCAAATTAACACAAGGCATTTTACCTTTTTATTTTGAAGTGGCCTCCTTTTGTTTAGTGCCAGATTCATTAGGTTTACATGTGGAATCTGGATCACATGCAAGAGGAGTGGACACCACATGATCCTTGATTGGGTTGTTATTTATTGGTTTACTTTTGGCATTCATCAAGGTCTCATGTGGTGGTGGAACCACTTTATAACCCAAACCCTCCCCATTGTTGCGTTCTCTCACTAAGTGTTGGACAATGTGATAAGAACTTGTCCAACTATGCAGTTTTTGCTTTAAAGAATTTACTTCTACTTCCAAGAATGATTTTTGTTTCTTAGTGTCTTCTAGGGAGTTTAGATAGAACTTAATGTCATTTGCCTGGTTAAAAGCTACAACTTCGGTTTCCTTAAGTTGTTTGTTCAAAAATTCTATCTTTTCTCTATAACTTTGCTCATTTTGTTTTAGAATTCCATTGGTTTCTGTGCACAGTTGTAAATCATTTACTAAGCTATCATTGTTATCTAATAACCTAGCAAATTTTAAGTCAATGCTTTCCCAAAATTTATTACATTCAATGCATGCATGACTATCAAATAATTGATCAATGGTACTTACCTGAGAGGATGTGGTTGAATCAGCCATCAAAGCAGAGTCTGACTTTTCTGGTTCTGGTGATTCTGGACTTGTTGAACTTGTCCCTTCTTTAGGCAGGCGATCAACCACAATTGCAGTTTCTTCAATATTTGACATCGCGAGTTCCACTGCAATATCACCTTCACTTGCTGAGTCGTCATCTATGTCCTCAACACTACCAATGTTGGATTCTCCCGGAGACATAAACCGAAAGCTCCAATCTTGTCCTTCGTCATCATGAGTAGTCAAAGCTTTAGGATCCTTTCTCGACAAAGTAGGACTGCTTGTGGGTTTATCCTGGCGATTTAAGGATGAAAATGGATTCCCATTTCCTGTCTTCTTGGGTTTCACACACTCATGTTTGAAGTGCCCCTTCCCCCCACAGTTGAAACAAATAACTTTGGTCTAGTCAAAACCAAAAGTTGTGTCTTTAGTAGCAATCAAGTTCTGTCCGGTCTTCTTGACAAACTTCTTAGCTCTCCGGACAGCACTTGCTAAGGCCCACATGATGTCCATTCTCTCCAGCACTGTCTCATCTACCTGCTCGTAGTCCTCATCTGCCAGATGGTAGTTCCCAATTTTCCCAGCAACTAGCCCATCATAGGTGTGGACCATAGCTGCCAATAGATCCATGTACTCCTTTGCTACCTCTACTGTCACATTCCCGAGATTCTCGGTCTTCAGTTTTGTAGCATTAGCTTCAGGTGCTATGTATTGGGTACCAGACGACCTTGACGTGTCAGATCCTGAAGTAGTAGCTTGAGATGGACCAACTGAACTCGACACAAATGTCGTTTGAAGTGGTGCTCCAGACGTTTTGGCTTGTGGAGTTGAGTTGTACAGAGCCGGATTCTAATCATATGAAGACTTTTTAGCCCTATACTTCATCCTCAACTCTTCCTCTCTCAGCTTCAGAATGAAATCATTGATATCTAAATTCACTAGCATATCATTCTATCTAAGATTGGAGACAAAAGAAACCCACTTCTCTGGCAACCCATTTGAAAAGTTCAAAACTTTGTCTTCCATAGACGTGGTAACTCCATGAGTGTGCATCTTACTCATTAAGTGGTAGAACCGATCAATGACGTCGTCCAAGCTCTCTTTTCCCATTGATGAGAAGTTGTCAAACTCCTTCTTCAACGCTTTAGCCTTTAGAGCTTTTAACGATGCATTTCCGTCATTCCTCTTTTCCAATGCATCCCACAACTTCTTAGCTTGCTTGTTCTTAGAAAATTGATGGAAGATGTCCTTAAGAATTGAATGAGTTAGTAGGGCATAAACTTTCTTCTCAGCATTGTACTTTACCTTTTTTCCGTCAGTCATGCCTCCAAATGTAAGTTTGACTCCATCTGCACCTACAGGCATGCTATACCCTGTCTCTAACGACTCCCACAGATTGGGATCTACGCCATTCAAGTAAATCTCGAATCTTTTCTTCCACTGCGGGTAATCATCTAATGTGATTAGCTTATGGGGTTTGTTATGATTCCCCACTTCATTTTCCAGAAACAATAGATTCTGGATCCTTGAATCTCTCCCCGCCGTGAACACTAAATATTGATCCTCCATTACTATCAACTTTAAACTCTGGAACAAACTGTTTTACTTGTGCGAATGAAGGTGTGTGATTGGACAGCTCATGCGATTAAACAATGCGAATGGCTCAAACGTACAATTGAACCAATTCGAATGAATCAATCGTGCGTATGGACCTAGCCGAATTAACACTACGAATAGACGGTTCAGTAGTACGAATGGATGTACGAATGAGTCCAATCATGCGTATGAGGGATGCGAATGAATTCACTCATGCGATTGAGTCAATCGTGCAACTGAAGCTGCTGGATTTTGAGAATTCGAAGGTTTAAGGTATTTTGGACGCAAAAACACGAATTTCTCACTAACCCTAATTGCCATATACCGGAAAACATTAACTTTATGAACTGGAGACGTCTAAAACACTGTTTGACACAAATAGATTGCGTTTTTGAGAGAAAAACACAATTTTTTTTATCAAATCGATTGACTCACACGTAAATCAAGAGCCAATGCTCTGATACCACTTGCTAGGATCGTGTACGGGACGAAGTACTAACTTATATACGTGTATACCAACTCAAATAGTGCGGAATCCTTTTTGATTGGCGATCCAATCAGTGAGAACGCACGTAGAATCAATTGTAGATTGAATCTAAATGTTAAGAATGATTGGAAATCGATCTAGTGCGATCTATGAACTTGGAACAGGTTCTTAGAAGTCTCTGGACGGTTAGGGTACGATTTAGTATGTAGGTATTCGTAGTGTTATGTTTTTCCACAATTTAAGTGGTATTTATAGTTTAGGGTTTCTCATTCGTGCGAATGAACCATTAGCATGGTTCAGTCGTGCGATTGAGTCATGCGGCTGATCCATTCACATGTCTGAGTGTTCAGTCGGGCGACTGAGTCAATCTCATGTTACAATCGTGCGACTAATCCAGTCTCCTTGTTCAGTCGTGCGACTGGTTCATTAGCATGAAGTTGTTCATGCGTATGGTCCATTAGCATGAGCCATTTGCATATGAACTTCATAGGACTAAGTTTGAATATGTTTCTCAATCATTACATTACTAAGATTTATTCAAAAAACCACAAACCTATATAATTAGTTCAATATGCGTTAATAAACAATAAACATTCAAACATACACTGAAACATTCAACATTAAGATCATCAATCACATAATTTGTTATTTTCAACTCGTACAGTTCATTTACATTAAGGACATGACAGACATATTACATTAAGATCGTAAACTAGGTACATATGCATCTACAGTTTTCCCAAAAGTTCTATTTTTTGTAACCACACTCATTTTGTTTTAAAATACGATTGGCCTTAGTGCAGAGTTGTAAGTCATTTACTAAATTATCATTGTGTTCTAATAACTTTGCAAATTTTAGATCAATGCTATCCCTAAATTTGTCACATTCAGTACAAGCATCTTTATCAAAAAAATGGTCACTAGAACTTACCTGTGAGGAATCAGACGAGTTAGCCATCAATGCCGTTTTAGACTCGACGTTGACTGGAGATTCTGAGTTTGTTGCTTAGTGTTCTTCCTCAACCAAGTTGTTAGAGCATATATTGTCATATATAGTGTGTCCGTCGCTTGACGAATAGTCTATTCTTAATGTAATAAACCTGATATGTTGTAAACACATGAAACTGGGTCATTCGCAGGAGCATATGTGAATGAAACTCAGTCGTACAACTGAGCCATGCTAATGGACCAGATGTGCGACTAAGAGGTACGATTGAGAGATGTGATTGGGCCATTCGTAAGACTGAACCATTCTTATGGTCTAGTAGTACGATTGAACCATACGCATGGCCCAATCGTACACATGGCCCAATCGTACGAATGGGTCCAGTCGCATCTAATATGGGCTGAGGCCTATAAATACCAATTTCATTGTGTAGAGAGATTAAGGGTTTTGAGAGAGTGCCCGGGGCCTAGGTCCTGCCGGATGAGATGGGAGATCATGCTCGATCTCCCCTTGCCAAGAGTCTTGATTCTTATGTTTAACGAGCTTGTAATCATTAGGTTTTATCAATGAAACCACTATATTCTTGTTCGTTCTATTGTTTGTCTCTTGGTTTTGGTTTTGTTTCCTTCCATCAAGAACACGCTCAGATGTCAACCGATCCAGCGGACTTCACAATTTGTATCAGAGTCGGTTACTGCTAGAATGATCTAACAATCATTCTAGCAACCCCAGCTCTTGATTTTTGGGTCTATTTCAGATTCCTTGACGTTAAACCCACTTCGTGTTCTTCGTGTTTTGCTCAGATCTTGTTACGTGTGTTGTTTCCTGGTTAAAATCGAACCCGTAACCATGTTCTGATCACCCTTGTGAATCTTATGATGTCTATTTTTGTTTGGTTCATGTAAAATTCATAAGATTAGTGTTTTTGGCAGCCATGGAGGCTGCAGATCTGAAAATCTGCGTGCAGAATGGTTCATGCGACTGGACCATAAGACTGGACCAGTCTTATGTCCAGTCGTGAGACTGGACCAGTCTTATGTCCAGTCGTGTGACTGGACCAGTATTATGTCCAGTCGTGAGACTGGACGAGTATTATATCCAATCATGAGACTGGACGAGTCTTATGTCCAGTCGTGCGACTGGACCAGTCTTACGTCCAGTCGTGAGACTGGACCAGCCTTATGCTCAGTCATGCTACTAGACTAGTCTTATGATCAATGGCACTAATATATCATTCGTATCATTCATTCACACGAATGTGATATTTGTCCTTTGTTTTATACGAATGAACGGCATTCGAGGCCCTAAAAAAAGAGTCTGGAACTGCCTTTTTCATAGATTTGAGGATGAGCAAAGCATATTCACTCTGAGGTTCTTTTGTCAAATAAGTTCGATGGATACCCCATTATTCATTGAACTTCTAGAATAGATGAATGTGGTTAGAACACGAAAGGGAGAAGAGAAGATGTCAGCAATTAGTGCTGATTTTGTGGGGTAGTCAGGAGCATCTGACTATTTATGGGCCAATCAAGTAATATTTATCCGCATAGAGAGGATTCTAATTCTTAAGGGGAATCCATGTATAGAGAAATTAAAGACGCAATCAAAAAGTGATGATATGAGCTGGTTTCTGATGATGAATCTAAGTGCATGCTGATTTGTTTGAGATTGTCAGCTGTGGATTGGAACCTTCAACTTTTTGCCCAATACACCATATGAAGACGCCAGGAGAGCACAACGTTTATATATTGGGATATGCTGAAATTGAGGGGGAATTTCTGTAGGTTTAATTGTTAATCAAGTTAGCCTGTGTGAAGATTGAAGCAATGGAAAACTATTCATGTCATTATCTGGAAAAATCAGTCATATGGGGAATCTTTCTGCTATGATGGTGTTCCGCAAAGTAAACGAAAGCTATTGTGTCTAAATTCATTTTCAGGGATACTGTAGCAACCTGACAGATTGACAATGTTGGCTAATATGGTTTTTCGTTTGATTCTATTGGAAACCAGAGCAAAGATTGACTGAAGATTGTAAGAGGTGTTATCTACTATTCGCAAGTAACGTCCAAGGGGGAATTTGTTGGAGCATATATTGTCATATATAATGTGTCCGTCGCTTGACGAATAGTCTAGGCTTAATGTACTACACCTGATATGTTGTAAACAAATGAAACTGGGTCATTCGCAGGAGCATTTGCGAATGAGACTCAGTCTTACGACTGAGCCATGCTAATGGACCAGTCATGTGACTGAGAGATGCGATTGGGCCATTCGTAAGACTGAACCATTCGTATGGTCCAGTCATACGATTGAACCATACGCATGGCCCAATCGTACGAATGGGCCCAGTTGCATCTAATATGGGTTGAGGCCTATAAATACCAGTTTCATTGTGTAGAATGCTTAAGGGTTTTGAGAGAGTGCTCGGGGCCTAGGTGCTGCCGAATGAGAGGGGAGATCATGTTTGATCTCCCCTTGCCAAGAGTCTTGATTCTTATGTTTAACGAGCTTGTAATCATTAATTTTTATCAATGAAACCATTATATTCTTGTTTGTTCTATTGTTTTCTCTTGGTTTTGGTTTTGTTTCCTTCCTTCAAGAACACGCTCGGATGTCAACCGATCCAGCGGACTTCACACAAGTGATTTACCACAGTCACAACTTCTTTGATATCTGACATCGCTTGCTCAATTATGATTTCACCTTCACTCACCGATCCATCATCCAATGCCTCGACAAAGGTAATATTTGAGTCACCCGGAGAAACAAATCGACAGGACCAATCTTGCCCTTCATCACCTTGATCAATCAAGGCCTTTGTCTTTTTGCTTGAAGATGTAGTTCAAATCATGTTTTTGTCTTGGCAGTTGAATGTTGGGAATGGGTTTCGATTACTAGTTTTCATGGGCTTCACACATTCACGTTTAAAATCCCATTTTCACCACAGTTGAAGCAAGTGAATTTGGTTTTGTCAAAATCAAAAGTCGTATCTTTAGTGGCTACTAGATTCTACCATGTCTTTTTGACAAACTTCTTTGCCCTTCTGACAGCACTCGCCAAGGCCCATATTATGTCCATCCTTTCTAGCTCATTTTTGTCAACTTTCTCATAATCCTTATCTTTATAATGCTTTCAAAGTCCTTACACATTTGGTCATTTAAAGAACCTAATATGATGCCATCAACATAGACTTGAACAAGCAAAATGTCCTTTCCAGACTTCCTAATAAAGAGATTATTGTCAATGGTACCTCTAGTGTAACCATTCTTCAGAAGAAACTAAGACAAAGTCTCATACCACAGCCTTGGTAGTTGGTGCAGCCCATATAAAGCTTTATCCATTTTGCAAACATAGTTGAGGTGTTGTGGGTCTTCAAATCCTGAAGGCTGGCACACGTAGACTTCCCTATCTATATCCCCATATATAAAGGCACACTTGACATCAAGTTGGTAGACAATGAAATTCTTGGATGCAGCATAAGCAAGGAAGATCCTAACTGCCTCAAGTCTTGCAACAGGTGCAAAGACATCGGTATAATTGATTCCTTCCTCTTAGGTGTATCCTTGAACCACCAATCTTGCCTTGTTCTTGATTATCAAGCATCTATCATCTCTTTTATTTCTGAAAATCCATTTGGTGCCTATAGGTACTTGACCAAATGGTAGCTGACATAGGTTCCAAATATTTTGTATTTTGAATTGAAGTAGCTCCTCTTGCATCGATTCAACCCAACTACTATATTTCAAGGCATATTCCACCTTCTTGGGTTCCATCTAAGATAAGAAGCATGAGTACAAGCAGACATTCCCATGATTAGTCTGTCCTCTTGTTCTCACACCTTTAGAGACATCCCCTATGATGTTCTCAGCTGGATGAGTGTTATGAATTCTTTGACAAGGAATCACTTCTAGCTGCAAAGATAGATCCAGATTGGACAATTTTGCTCAGGAGTCAAAACACTTTGTCCAGCTGTTGTTTCAAGTTCATTCAATGAGGATTGATTGAATGAAATAGAAACATCATCAATTGTTGTTATGAAGTAGCATTGACCGTTTCTTGTTCCTTCAAGATGCTACTTCCATCAGCTTGGTGTTATACAGGTTTACCTGATGAACTATGAAGATCACTGAGTGACTATTTTGTGAGATGGTTATGCTATCAGATCTGCCAATAGTGGAAGCTTGGCTTGTTGTAGCTCTTGGAGAACTTGAAATAGGTCTGGGTAACTCAAACATTTGATTATCTTCAATTTCCTTGAGTACCTATTTCAGCTAAAACATTCTCACAAGATGGTTTAGAATAGTTTGGAAACAATTCTAAGTAAAAAATATGATCAGGTCCATTCCCCCTAACACAAGGAGTGTGCTCATTAACAACAATATTGGATGATTCCTCAAATTGTTGATTCTTGCCAAATTGTCCTTTGTGTTAAGTATGGTACACTTGCTGCCAAAGGAACTTAGAATGGCCTCTTGTTCCATAACTCATAAGGGGTTTTTCCATGTGGCTTAACTAAAAGAACTTTGTTCTGCACATAGCATATAGTGTTGACTGCCTCTGCCAAGAATGTTAGAGGTAGTTTGGAATCATCTAACATAGTTTGAGCAGCTTTAATAAGTGTCATGTTCCTCCTCTCATCAACACCATTTTGTTGAGGAGTTCTGGGAGCACTATATTGTCTGGTAATCCCTTTTGCATTACAAATTGAGTCAAGAACGAAGTTCTTAAACTCAATCCGTTGATCACTTCTAATAATCTTTACCTTGTGATCAATTTGATTTTCTATCTTAAGAATAAAAGATTTTAATGTTTCAGCAATTTCATCTTTAGTTCTTAAAAAGAATACCCATGTAAATCTTGTAAAATCATCAACTATCACAAGGCAGTATGATTTCCTTCCAATGCTTATTATACTTGTGGGACTAAATAGATCCATGTGTAATAAGTGTAATGGAGTAGTGATGGAGTTAACACTTTTGGATTTATGAGATGCCCGATGTTGATTCCCTTTCAGGTATGCAACACAGTTATCTTTACAGAAAAAATCCTTTTTAGGAAAACCATGTACCAAGTTTTTTTTAGCCTTTATTAATTTTCTTAAAATTTACATGACACATATGTTTATGCCAAAGTGTTGACCCATCAATGTCAGCTTTGGAAAGAAAGCATGATACTTCACCCATTAGGGAAGCGTTGTTTATATCAAGCTTGTATATATCCCCTTTCCTAGGAGATCTAAGAAGCACCAATTCTGTAGGAATTGTCATCCATGGTTTGAGGATAATGCACTCATGTTCTATGAAAAGCACTTGGTGCTTTTGATCACAATACTGAGAAACACTTAACAGATTGTGTTCAAGCTGTTTGACAAAGTGAACTTTGTCAACTTTTAATTTTCCATTGGATATACTTCCTTTGCTGGAAATATATCCTCCGGCCTCACCTCCATCATAGTGTTGAAATTGTTGAAGGAGAGATTTGTTCCCTATCATGTGCCTGGAGCATCCATTGTCCATAATCCACGTATTGTTATTCTTGTCATATGGATGTCCCTGCACATAAGATGAGATGATTAGTTTTGATTGGAGACCCAAGCCTTGTTGGTATTAGGTTCTTCCAATGAATTTGACATAATTTAACCAAAGGTTAAGCATGGGGGTTCAATTGATGTGTTTGATGAAAAGGCTTGGGCTGCAGCATCTTTCTTGATCTTCCAGTCCATCCTTTGGTTGATCATGGAGGATGTGCTTGTTGAAGCTTTTGCAGCATGGCATTCTTTTGAAGCTTCTTTCTTTTCGGAAGAAGCCTTTACCATATTTTCTTCCGAAGCAGTCTTCTTTTAGGATGGTTTCATGGGAACTTTCTTGTTCTTCGAAATTTTAACAGCTGTAGCTTCCGAAGCCATTTTCCCTTCGGAAGAAGGTTTTTCTTCCGAAAGCAACTTTGCTTCGAAAACTAGCTTTCCGTTTTTCATCACTTGAACCATTTGATAGGGTCCAAATGTGAAACCTTCACTGACTCCTTTTCTAACATTATTTGCATAGTGTGTGTTAGTAGGATTGTAGTAACAATCTTTAGCCATGCAGTTTTGCAAACCACACATTATGCATGCAATGTTAGTCTTTTGGGAATGTGAGGATTGTTGTTTCTTTGGCTTTTTCTCTTCATCAGCAACTTTTCCCATTAACTTCTGATCCTTTTGTAGGACATGAGTGCTGGTACTACACTTCTTTCCTGAATCAGAAGCACCTACCACTTGGAATCCAGCTGAGATAAATACACCATTTGTTTTGGGTCAATAGATTGGACTCAGCCACTTTCTTGGCAGTTCTTCTTGCAGCTTTAGCTCTGCTTCTTCTGGCTTTGGTGGTTAGGATTTGATCTTCACTGGGAGAGGTAGGTCGATTTACCTGTTCCTTCCTTTTGGTGGCCACTATTATTGCATCATTCTTCAACTCATGTAAAGATGGGTCAGCAGTTGGGACCTCTTGCTCTTCAGTACCACATCTAGATTGTCTAATAGGCTCATAAGAGTATGGTCGAGCAATTTCATTGGTCCCCAACCCTCCTTTGTTTTGATAACAAATTTTAGAGTGAGAGGATGATGTAGTAATAGCTTGGAAGTTTTGCTCAGAGATAACATACTTCCTGGCTTGAGCCTCAGCAGTGACAAGCTGGGCTTGAGCCTCAAACAATTTGGATATTAAATCTTTTATTTGGGTCTTGTAGTTTATGTGTTCATGTTTTAACAAGGACACAGTTTTCTCTAACTCTTCAATTTTTCTTTAATAGTCGGATTCAGCCCATTTAAAATCAGATTTCAAGATATTTAAAGACTCAATATCTGATTTAACTTCCATATTGTAGTCCTGATATAGTTTAACCTTAGCAATATAGGCAGGAGTACAGAGATGTTCATATACCTTGTTATCATTTGTTCCAGCCATGAGTGCTTGAGCAAGAGTCACATCTTGTAACATGAAGCTCCAGTCAACTTCTTGAGCCATTGCAGCTATTTCAGTTGACTTTCCAGTGGGCTTTGATGTAGAGGGATGTGTGGAGGCCTGTGGGGTTCCTGTATTTGACTTGGGAGCCTTGCATTCCCTTGCAAAATGACTAAGTTGGTTATAGTTGTAACATTTTTCCTTGGTTTTGTCAAACCCAAACTTGTTGTTAGTTGGGTTCTGAGGGAATTGCCTTCCAATTCTCTGGAAGAACTTCTTCGCTCTGTAGGTTAAAAGAGCCATCTGTTGGACAATTTCCATATACTTTACATCATCTCGACTGCAGCACTCTAGATCATCAAAGCAGTACTGAAAATCACTAGAGTGTCCACTTCCTGAGACAAAGGCACAGTTTTCCTGAAAGGAACTATGATGAGTCTATTGAGACCTTGGAGTCTGAGGGAAGGTAATGTATGGTCCGAATGAGCAGGAAGGCTACTGGTTGTATGTCAGGTAGTACTTAGGTTATGTGGGTCCTGAGCCTTCAGCAACCATCAAAGCATTGCTAGCAGGAAAACTCTGGGATCTGCTTGTCTGATGGCCCCTTTTGCTCTCCATCTCCAGACGGTATCCATCAAGGATGCCATAGATTACGGTCATGGTTAGAGTGTTCAGATTCTCTGTCCTCTTGATAGAGATACAGTAGAATGTCCACTTATTTGGAAGAGCACTCATGAACTTTGTTGTGAGGTCTCTAAGTTCAGGAGTGATTCCCACTGACTAAAGAGACGAAATAAGATCCATATACCTGATATATTATTGGCTGAGAGACTCTCCAGCAATATAGGTGAAGTTCTCAAACTGCTTCTTCAGTGAGTCCTTTTTGGAATCATTTGAGCTTAAGTACATTTGAGCAAGTGCATCAAATAGTTCTTTGGCAGACTTGCAATGCTCAAACCCCACCATGATGGAGTTAGGTATTGCAATCATAAGAATAGTCATTACATTGCTGTCAATGTCCATCTTATTCCGATCCTCATCAGAGTAGTCTTCAACAGCCTTCTCTATCATGGCACCGTTTCCACCAGGTGCTGTTACCTTCAGTTTATACAGGCCATTGACAATAGAATACCACATTTTGTTGTCTTGATACCTGATGAAGCCTTCCATGCATCTGCTCCATGACTTGAAGTTTTCAGGAGTAATGATAGGAGCTTTAGTCATAGTTCCCATCTCTACTTCAGACTTGTTGAGGGCCATTTTGAGTGAGGTAAAAGGAGGAGTGAATGCTCTACAGGTTAATTTGGATGGTAAGATCTCACAATAAAGAGCCTAAAATGCTCTGATACCAATTGCAGGATCGGTTTATGTCACTAAACACTTGGTTTTTCTCTCAAACTCATTTAAACAACACTCGGATGAATGAGAGTCCCTAAGAGTTGATAATAATATAATAAGTAACAATGAACACAGAAATATAATTCTCAAGGTACTTGCATATATTGCTTCTCAACTCAAAGTGTTACAAGACTCTTGCAAGCATCGATTATGAGTTACATTGAGAAACTATATATAATACTACCTACAGCCGGATATACTTTGATACCAGCTAGGATCCTATAACTAAAGCAAATACTAAGTGGTAAAGTTAAGGTATCTTATATAATGTCTTATCTAAGATATGGTAGTCATGACATGTCCATGAATTACCTTTTGTCACCAACTAAAGTTGGCAACTGTGCTATCCAACAAAAGGTGAACATTAGAATAAAGTGAGGTCAACCACATGGCTTTTGAGAAAGCGCCATGCAGTATCTCAGAGGTCTGCAGCGGATTGTCAGAGACCATACTTATGTCTACTGGTTCATTGCAGTGTCTTCCTAAGGTTAAATGACTTCGGAAGAACTTGTTCTTTCGAAGCCACTTATACTTCGAAAGAGGCTGCTTCTTCCAAGGCTTTAACGACTTCTGCTTTTCTTCAAACTTCGGAAGTAGTCTTCTGATCTTTACTTCTTAGACTTGATCTTCGAAAGTGAGTACTTCTGTCTTCGGAAGCAAAGTTTGTCTTCGGAAGTTGATCTTTTACTTTAACTTCGGAAGAGACTCTATTTCATTCGGAAGTCCATTTTAGCTTCGGAAGTCTTCTGTTATCTTCACCAAAATAAACTAAGTGAAATAGTTTTGGTTGCACGAGCCTTCTACTTGATCCAACAGTATGTTTCTAGTAAACCAAACTCTAGCTTCTGTGTTATTTGATTCTGGTGCTAGTAAAAGTTTTATTTTTGCTTCTTTCTATGCTAAATTACATGTTAGTAGTAGGAGTATAGATAAGCCCTTTGATGTAGATACTGCCATAGGTAAGTCTACCAGGAATTCTGAGATGATAGAAGGTTGCGATGTGGAGATAGAAGGTCATAAGTTTCCTGTTAGACCATTCGTGATCAACTTGGGCAGGTTCGATATAGTCCTAGGAATGGATTGGTTGGCGGACTACGAGGCGAACATTGTGTATCGCAAGAAGATGATTGGGTTGACAACGCTTGACGAGATTGCGGTAATGGTTTACGATGATCGAGTCACTACGATTCCGAAAGTGATATCAATGGCGGTGGCGGGAAAGTGCATTAGGTGTGGATGTAGTGCCTACTTGGCCTACTTGAAATATACAGATATGCCAATACCACAACTGTCTAATGTACCAGTTGTGTGTGACTTTCTGGATGTGTTACCAGAAGACTTATCAGGTGTGCCACAGGACCGCGAGATCAAGTTCTAGATCAACTTGATACCTGGTGCCCAGCCTGTAGCTAAGCATTGTATCGATGGGCTCCAACCGAGATGAAAGAAATGATGGAGCAATTACAAGAGTTGCTCGATAAGGGGTTCATTAGACCAAGTATCTCTCCTTGGGGTGCTCCGGTTTATTTTTGAAGAAGAAATATGGTAGTATGAGGATGTGCATAGACTACCATGAGCTGAACAAGTTAACAGTGAAGAATCAGTATCCACTACCAAGAATTGATGATCTCTTTGATTAGCTCCAAGGTGCCAGTTCTTTCTTGAGGATAGACCTTCGATCTGGTTACCATCAGTTAAAGGTGTAGGAGCAAGATATTCCTAAAACAACTATTCACACGCGTTATGGACACTACGAGTTCCTCGTTATGTCTTTTGGTTTAACCAACGCGCCAATTGCTTTTATGGAATTGATGAATCGAGTGTGTCGTTCGATGTCGTATAAATTAGTGATTGTGTTTATTAATGATATCTTGATTTATTCAAAAAGCGAGAAGGAGCATGGCGGTCATATACGAGAAATGTTGGAGACGTTGAGGAAGGAGAAGTTGTATACTAAGTTCTCCTAATGCGCGTTCTGGTTGCGCAAGTGTATCTCAAGGGGATTATGGTGGACCCGGCGAAGGTGGAAGCAGTGATGCAATGAAGTCACCAAAGACACCATCCGAGATTCGTAGTTTCTTGGGTTTGGCAGGCTATTATAGGAGATGTATTCAAGAATTCTCTATGACAGCTTCTCCGTTGACTAAGTTCACCCATAAGGATGTGAAGTTTGTGTGGGGTCAAGATCAAGAGAAGTCGTTTGAGGAGTTAAAGGCATGGTTGACTCAAGATCCGATCTTTTCGTTACCCGATAGAAGCAAAGATTTGGTGGTTTATTCAGATGGTTCTTACTCAGGGTTGGGATGTGTCTTGATGAAGCAAGGAAAGGTTATAGCCTATGCATCCCGACAGTTGAAAGTTCATGAGATTAATTATCCTACTCATGACTTGGAGCTAGCAGTTGTGGTCTTTGCGTTAAAGATTTGGAGGCACTACCTATGCAAAATGAAGTGCACCATATTCACTGACCATAAGAGCTTGAAGTACTTCTTTGAGCAGATAGACTTGAACATGAGGCAGAGGAGATGGTTGGAGCTTATAAAGGATTATGATAGCAAGATCCATTACCATCCGAGCAAGGCCAACGTGGTGCCAGATGCCCTCAATCAGAAAGAGAGACCCCAGCCAATTCGGGTAAAGCTTATCAGTTGATTATGACCTGTGATGTGATGATGCAGGTAAAAGAGTTTCAAGATGAGGCATTGAAGGAAAAGCATCTTAACTTTGAGAGAATGAGAGGTCTGGTCGCGGAGTTGGGTGAAAACACACTCGGTGTTAGAACCTAATTCGGATGGATGTGGATTCCTCGTTTTAGGGATCAACGTGGGAAGATTATGGATAAAGCTCATAAGACTCGATACTCTATTCACCCCGGTGCCACGAAAATGTATCAATATATGAAGAAAGTTTATCGGTGGCCGAGTATGAAACGCGATGTGGCGGAGTATGTGAGTAAGTGCCTTACTTGTTTACAAGTGAAGGTCGAGCAATAGAAGCCATACGAGAAGATCCAACCTTTGGAAATACCGAAATGGAAGTGGAAGCATATCACCATGGACTTTATTAGGAAGCTACCGCGTACCGCGTGAGGGTATGATGCTATATGGGTGATAGTTGATCGTTTGACGAAGAGTCCTCACTTTCTACCGATCCGCGAGACATATTCATTCAAGAGGTTTGTGGATTTGTTCATTAAGGAGATTGTAACTAGTCATGGTGTGCCGGTGTCCATTGTGTCCATCCGTGACACCCGATTTACATCTAAACTTCGGAAGAAATTCCATGCGATGGGGATGAAGTTACATATCAGCATGACTTATTATCCTTAGACGGATGGTCCGTAGGAAAGGATGATTCAGACGCTACAAGATATGCTTCGGGCATGCGTCATTGATTTCGGAGGAATTGGGATGACCACTTATCGTTAGTTGAGTTCTCATATAACAATAGTTATCATGCCAGTATTGGTATGCCCCCTTATGAGATGTTATACGGTAAGAAACATAAAACACCCGTTTGTTGGGGTGACGTTGGTCAGAAAGAGTTGGGAAGTATATAGGTGATCGAGGCTACGACTAAAAAGCTTGAAAAGATCAGTTGCTTCATGAAAGCAGCCAAAGATAGGCAGAAGTCGTATGCTGACAAGAGGCGAATACCGATTGAGTTCTAGGTGGGTGATAGAGTTATGTTGAAGGTCTCACCTTGGAAGGGTATCATTCATTTCAAAAAGCAAGGCAAGTTGAGCCCGAGATACATAGGGCCTTTCCGACTAATTGCTCGAGTAGGAGAAGTGGCCTATAGGTGGGAGTTAGCCGAAGAGTTAAGTGGAATTCATCCAACATTCCATGTATCTCATCTGCGGAAGTGTTTGGCTGATGAGGATATGGTTGTACCACTAAAAAATATCGAGGTAGATTAACGACTCAATTATGTGGACAACCCGTGGAAATCCTTGATCGTAAGGAGAAATGATTAAGGAATAAAGTAGTCCCTCGTGTGCATGTACAGTGAAAGCACAGGAAGGGATCTAAGTCTACGTGAAAGACCGAAGAGGAGATGAGACAGCATTACTCACATTGTTTATGGAATAACAGGTTTTAGGGACGAAACCTATATAAGAGGGGTGGACTTGTAACATCCTGATATTTTTATAGACAAGAAAGAAAGAATAAAGTGAAGAAAAAGGAAGAAACATAATAAAACCCAAGTAGAGGGGTTAAATATGTAAAAGGTAGAAAATTAATTATTATTTTGTACAAAAGTAGCATGGCCGCCCATGCCATGCCACATTTCAGCTTTTTTGTTCGGTTAGAGAGAGAAAGAGCAGAAGAGTTCAGATTTTGAAGAAGAAGAAGGAGAAGTCGGACTCTAAGGTAAGAATTTAGTGTTTTTGAATGTTTTTGGCCGGCCTATACCTCGGTTATGTGCTTATGTGTGTTTATGTGTTCGGGTGTGTGTGTTTTTGGTGGGTTTTATAGGTGTTAAACTCATAGCGAATGGGTTTTGAAGGAAGTCATGCCCAAAGGCTGCTAAGGTGAGTTCTAGAACCCCCTTTTTACTTGTCTTAAATTGATTTGGGGCTGGAAATGCATGTATGTTCATTTTTTATAAAAATGGGTTTACACCCGTATGTATGTGTATGAATGTGTTTGTCGGTGGGGTTTGATTTGGGTGTTAATATGGTTATGATTATGTTGTTAATGCGTTTTTATGGCTTAGAATGCTAGTGTTAAGCTTAGAACATGTTAGATGATGGATTGGGGACTGAAAAATGTTGTTTAGTGTAAGTTGACTGTCCATGCGCCTAAATAATGGCCGATGCGCCAAACGGTTTAAACTGCTTAAGTGTCGCATGTCCCCAAAGTTCATTCGCCCAAATATTGTCCATGCGCCTAGAGATAGGTTGAATTTGACTAAGTGTCCAGACGGCCAGAATTTCCATGCGCCTAGGCACTCATGCGCCTGCATAGTGTCTTTGTGCCTAGAAGTACCCCACGCCCCTAAGTGTTCCCCAGGCGCCCATAAGGCCATGCGCCTGCATAGTGCCCATGCGACTAAGACTTAGAATATTTTCTGAGATTTTGGGAAAAAAATGTAAAGTGTAGGCTTTGACTTGGGAGGTTCTCGAGGGTAATGTAAGTTGACTTTTTGAGGTCATAGATTATGTGATGGGTGATGTATGATATGGCATGATGATGATGTGTGATTGATGATATGCTTATGCATGGTGATGATGTATGATGATTTTTATGTCATGTATGGTGTTGATGATGTCTTGTATAATTATGTTTTTGTTCCTTATTATGTATGTTTATTTTCCTTGGCTTTACGTGGTATAGTTGTGAATGTAAATGGAAAATTATTATGTCATGTAAAGCGGAAGATAATGAAAAGAGGAATGTAATGAATGCATGCATGCATTAATGAAAGGAAAGTAAAGAAAGTATTGCAAGCAACGTAAGGAGGTTCACACCCAATGAAGGGTGTTAGCACAATTGTGTGTGGGTTAGCTACCCCCGAAGGATGCACACTGGGGTCTATCTTTGTGATTGACCATTTGTATGGAACCTTTATCTCTTACCCCGGTATTGTGGTTAGACCACCGGGCACAATGTATGGGAGTTTATTTATAGACTTAGACCCAGTACCCGTTTTATGCATGGTAGTGGGGTATAGCACATGGCATTGGTACACATAAATTTACCCCGGTACTATGGTCAGGCCATCGGGCGCAATATATGGGGGTACTATAGACTTTGGCCCAGTACCCGCTTTATGCATGATGGTGGGGTAGAGTTCATGGCATTGGTATGGAATGTAAATAAGTAATGATGAATGTACATAATGTACAGTAAGGAAGATAACGAATGATAACGATGATGTATGATGATGAATGAATGATAGTTAACAAACAATGTTGAAAGATAATAATGATATTATCTATGTGTACGTATGATGTATGATCATGTACGAAAGTAAAGAAATGTTTAAATGAAAGTAAAGTATTTTATTTTTTAAATTAGAACTCACTCAGCAATGTTGACTTTTATGTTCTTCCAATTGGCACGTAAATCTTGCAGAGGATGGCACGAGGTGGCTACTTGACTTGTTTTGGATGGTATCCATTTTATGTTGCGATAATGTTTTTGCATTGTAATGCGAACATATGATGTTTTGTAATGAATTTTGTATTAGTTTGCAAAAGTGATTATTTATATGAAATGAAATGGTTGTTTAAAATGATTCTGATGCAATGTTTTAGTAAAGTTAATGTAAATCATATGTTTTATTTGCGACGATTGACTAGTTGTAAGCGTCCCGGGAACGGGGCCTTACATTGGGTACATCCTTTGCAAACTTTGAGATTGATAAACCTCCTTCCTTCTTCCTGAGCGAATGTTAGCTTTGATATCACTAACAGGTGGCTACAGGGTCTTCTCAATCATGGGACCTACTTGCCTGCCTGAGAAATCGTGAGCCCTAAGATATGCCTTAATCCAGGCTTTCTCTCCCACCTTCTTGGTAGCCCCAAGTTTGGCATTCTCTTCGTTCTTCTTCTTCTCCTTCACTTTCTCTCTTGCTGCCTTCTCTTCCTCTCCTTAGTAATTTGATCTTCCATTTTATGAAAAAGCCACAAGTTTGTATCCTTATCATGAGGACTTACTTACCACTGAGAATATCCCCTTGAGCATAGGAAGGCTATCCTCTCAATCCTCAGCTTTTGCTCAGCCTCTTTCTTTTTTCTCCTCTTTTCCTCCTCTTCGACCAACCTAGTTGCTTCATTTTTTCTCTCTTTGCACCAAGGTTGCCTTTTCTAGCTGCACCAACTCATCAAGTGCGAGTAATAGCATTTCTGCATTGGTTAACCCCATGTTGACAAGTCTGTCAATCACTTCTACTCTTCTCTTGTTGTTGATAACCTCTTGAGCCACTGTTGCGGCTTTGTTACTTGCAGCTAGCAACTTCCTAGTGTTGAGTCTACCTTTCTTCTTTAGTTTTTCCATCCTTTCCTCCTCTAAATGCTCTTTCGCAGTCATCTTCCTTTTACCTTTGGGATATTCGGAAGATTCAGCTTTTGGAGATTCAGGCTTACAGGGTCCAGGTTGGTGTGAGAGAGATTGAGCTTGTGGTGCTGAAGGTGTTTGAGAGAGAGGGGATTTGAGAAAGTCCTCACTATTTATCTTAGAGGCTAGATCAAGTATGGCCTTTGTGATAATCAAATCATTAGATAAAGATAATAATCCAGTAATCCCTTCCGCAGCTTGGACCTTTGCTACCATAGAAAAATGGAATTGCACTACATGTGCTAACAAGTCAATTGTTGGGCCATCTGTCCTTATTTCCACTTTGAATTCAATCTCAGGTTCAATATGGGCCTTAGGTTGACCAACTTCCTCCTTAGTAGTAGGTGGTACACTTAACCTTTGAAGCTCTATAACTCTAAAGCAGGCTATGGCAACATCAGGTGAGGGTTGTTCAAGTGAGGAGCTTATTAGGAACTTGGATAAGAACCTATTAAGATTAATAAGCATCATTAGGTCCACTTGGAATGTGATAGGAGGTAGTTAAGGGAAGATGGTTGAAGATTGTTGTTGTGTATGATAAAGTGAAGGTAGAGTTGAAAGGGCCAAGTTTGGTTCCATATGAGGTTGACTCTATACATTCTGCCCTTTTTGGTAGCATCATCTTGAGAAGTAGATGGGTTAGAGCAAGAACTTAGAGAGACTTATGCATGTACATGCCTAACAGACTTCTGATATGCTCCAGAATATACATAAAAATCATATCAAAAGCATATCAATTATTCCTTAGTATCTCCCTTAAAATAATGATATTGTACTTAAAATTGTTAAATTGTGTTTTCTGGTGTTATAAAGGGCAAGACGGACAAAAGAATCATATTTGATAAGAAACAGAAGAAATCCAAGCTTTGGAGTCCAAGCATGAGGCTGCGTCTTATTAAGCACGCCCCTATGTCTAGTCTAAAACACACCCCTATACTCAAATTCGCACGAACCCGTGTTTGGACATCTGACAGGAAAAAAAGTACTATCCCCCAAAAGTAAACACGGGGTTGTGCCCCATGAGGCACGGGGCCATACCCCACCTCAAACACGAGGTCGTGCCCCATTTATTACAGGTCCGTGCCTAACCAAACCTGCACGTACGATCCAAAAACATTCATAAGAATTAAACTAGCATGGGGTCGTGCTTAAACACTCCAAAAAGCCTATAAATAGAGGCCTAAGTTCACCATTTCGGCAAGCTTTAGTGGGGCAGTTACTCTGTAGAATTCTTTCGGGAAATATGTCTTCAAGAACATTTGGAGGCTCGGGAGGTGCATACAAGAGTTGGAAGAAGCTCGAGATGATCTAAACATCATCCATTGTGGATGACCGGTTTGATTGGCCCATTTCACCGATGATTTCATATATATCTTCTATGTTATTTGTAGTTATGTTCAAGCTTAGTATGAGCTAAACTCTTATTATCATCCTAATTGGATGAAACGTATGTAATTTGTGATGAACTAATGGTGTAATTTATATTATGTTAATGTTGTGGTGGTCTTGGGAAAACTTTTCATGGCTAGCATTTACATTTGAATGGGAAGTCATAACTTTATGATTTGTAATTGTGATTGTCATACACGGTTGAAAAACATATAATCAACATTTATTCTCGAAACTGGTCTTCATAATAAATCCACGGCTAATTAAATAGAGATGGTTACTAGAAATCATATCACCTTAACTTTCTGGTCATTTGTGTGTTCGCTTTTATTAGTCTTAGAACTATATAGTAATTGTTATGGTTTTCTAAAATTAAAGGTATGTTAGAAAGGAACTAGAAATCATATCAACTCTCTTTTATCATTAAGTTATGTTTTCAGAAATCGTATGTCAAAAAGGTCCCATAAAGTTTACCTACATTACTAGGGCTTTGATCCAAGAAGTAAAACTCAATCTGACGTGATCATAGGTCACTATCGAGTGGATAGATGAGAAAACGTGCAAACTCACTTTTATAAACATTAACATAATTACAATAATTAATATCTTTAGTCACACCACCAATTCATCAGAGTTACATAAGTGTAATCTAATTAGGATGATAGTCTTTATTCCCTAGTTTTAAATCTAAATGCTTCAATCTTGTTTTATTTTATTTTAATTATTGTTTTTAAACCCTAAAAATCTTATCAATGCAACTTATCATTAAAAAAATCAAATCTAGTAGTCAAATATTAAGGTTGTTGAGTAGGCTAGTTATGTTCATGGATTGATACTCGGTTTATTACCATCTCTATACTAGCTCACGATAGGTACACTTGCCTTTTTGTGTGTGTGGTTTAATATTAGTAATAATCATTTAAAACTAAATTTGTTTGAAAAATATTTGTCAAAAATATTTAGACTCCACACCCATCAACTTCTTGTTCTGTTTCTCAACTAGTTTGGCCTTGAGATCTTCAATCATAAGTTGCTGAGTTGCAAACCTATCCTCTAAAGTTTTAACCTTATATTCAAGGTTTGAGACTTTAGAAAGTATGTCTCTAATGATGAGTTGTAGACTTCCCTCATCTTCTTTTAAAGAATCACAGGGAGATGAGATAACATACCTAGTATGTTTATCATCATCACGAGATATGGTTTCTTCGCACCCTAGTTTCCCTTGAAAACTGATGTCTCTTTCAGAGGCATCAATGGACAATATTGTTGTAGACTCAGTCTCAGAGATGTTCTCACTATCCTAAGAGCCCAATGAGACACTTTAAGTAGTGGCTACTAAGTCTATATGAGTCCCTTTAATATTTGTGGGACTCACCTTAGTTTGGCTTTTCTTGTGGGGGCTAGAAATCATAGGTTCCCTGGGGTTTAGTTGATCCGGAGATTGGTGGTAGATCAATATCATGGACCTGATGAAACATGAGATCTTCATTAGATCTGGTTAATAGGTTAGTGAAGGACATAGAAGTTAGTCCTAATGACCCGGAACCTTGATCAATATCTAATGGCATGGAGCTAGTGATTTGCCTGTCCCTTTTTGGTTGCTTAGGGGAGTATTGAGACTCACCCTAAGGGCTATAGGTTTGGGTTTTGGGCTCATTTGGTTGAGAATAAGGAATCTCGACACTGATATTTAGTTGAATAATGGAGGATGGTTGGACCTCAGGCTGAGTGGTAGCCCATTATTCAACTCTAGCCTTTTTAGCTTGAATATTGGGAGCTTGTTCAATCAGATAGATTGAATAAGAGTTCATTTTGAGTGTCTCTATTCAGTGAGTTTAATATGATGAGAAGTGATAATTGGCAGTGAAGTGGTGGTGTCTGGTGGGGGTCATCACTTGTTGGACTTATAGGGATATCACTAGGAGTTATTAGCTCAATCATACCTAGAAGAAGGTTAGTAAATCTTCTAGAAAAAAATGTGGACACCCTCTTCAGAACTTTGAAGATGCCCAGCCTCATGTGACGGACAAGAAGAGTTGCTTCAAGTGGAATTTTGTCTTGGTCTAGCTCATAATTGATGATGTGTTGAATGAACCTAGGATACATGTAGAATGGTTCCTAGTGGAGATTTCCTCTGAGGTTATTCAACACAAATTTAGAGTATTTGAATCGGAGGCCTCTAACCAATCCATGAACAAGGCACCCCAGATCATAAGGAATTTGATCTCATCCTCCTGATTTGTTGGAGAGACAATGGAGGATATTATGAAGCATGAACTTCCAATTGTAAGAGAAGTTGAATTTGTAAATCAGATTTGGGAAATTCAGTGGGAGCGTCTTCATCATGAAGCTCCAGATGCTCCCTGATGGTTTGTTCAGATATGACCAAGTCTTATTTACAGATCCTCGACCAGATAACCCTTACTCCATTAAGTGTGTCACTTTGGCCATTCTCCCAAAAATCAGCCATGTGTTTGGAGTATATGGTGGGGTGTATAGTGAGAGTGGTGAAGTAGATAGATAGTGTTAGCATCTAGATACTTTGGGCAAAGTCAACATCCTTTGAAGAATCAAGGAGTCTAGCCTGCTTGTGTTGAAGGTCTAGAGCCATTGTTTGGAAAGAATAGAGAGATTGAATTAATTTGAGAGAGTAAGTGACAAAGAAGATGATGGAAACCTAGGGCTTTAAGCAGGTAAAAGGATTAAAGTAAGGAAGTTAGATATTTTAAATGGGGTAAACTGGCGGATAAATAAGGTGAAAGGACAGTTTGGGTGTGATGTGACAGGGGCAGTAAGGATAAACCATTTAAAATATTCTGACATTATTAATAAAATCTTACCTTTTTATAGAGTGGGGCCCAAAAGATTTCCATTACACTGTAAAGCTTTCTATAACATCCGCTCATTTTCAATACTTAAACCTAAACCTAAATCCATTTTAAACTTCCATTATTCAAATTAGTATAATAATTATAATGGATCAAATGTAGTTAATGTGCATTTTATATTGTGAAATATTCATTTATTAATCATTTAAATAACTTGTAATAATTTATGATTTATATATATATATTTTTTATATAAAGTTACAAAGTTTTACTAATAACTATAAATTTTAAATATTGGAAATGAAAAATAAAAATTTTAAAAGTTACAAGTTTTACAAAAGTTATGAAGATTAATAAATAATTGATTTGATAAATTATTTATATTAGGTCTTATAAGTCTAGGGTTTAATTTGTAGTTTTTAAAATTTAATTCAAAAGTTTCTAGCATAAAATAACAAACTTTCAAACAACAGGGACCAAATGTGTAATTAACTAAAACCCAACCCCCACCCACTTTCTCTCTCCCCGATCTTCCGGCCGCAGGCCGGCGAAGCTCCGACGCGGTGCCGGCAAGGTCCGAAACCCATCAAAACCTTTCGGGATCGATCCCAAACTATTCCAAACTCTTTCGTATGCATGTTTCGAACGTGAATGCATGATTTAAATTCATTTAAAGCACCGGTTACTACTTGAACCATCGTGTAACCGATGGTTCAAATTGATTGAGCCGTTCAACATTGAAGACGCAATAATAACTCAATTAATCGGGCATGGACAATCTTTTAGCTATCCTTAATCTATCTACGTTTCCAATTCCACCTGAAACCCACACAGAGTTCATATCCGATTCTCTCTGAATCCACGATCTGCAACTTAATCGTGATCCATTTTCTAAGCGATATTAATAGCAATTGATATGGGGCTTTTCTTAATCATCAACAAACGAAGCTTTTCAAGTGGTCAGTCGAATTAAACCATCAAGAATCAGCTATGTTATGTAATTCCACAATCACGCTCGTTCCTGTTCTTGTTTGCTAACCAAACGAAACCAATCCAGGTAATTAAGAACATCTATATGCTCGGTTTTACTTGGAGAATCAAAACCCTAACTTTAATTCCATTAACAACTTCGAATTCGTGTTCAATTTGGATCAAATCAAGTTAGGGTTCATGTTAATTTGGGGAATTTTCTGAAGTATGATTCTTATTAGTTAAGTTGTAAATTAAAACAAGTTTTGGGCTTTGGCCTAGCGGTTTCAACAATGCTCCCTTGGGCAGGAGGTCCCAGTCCGAACCGGGCCTCTGCCAATATTTTTTTAATTGATTTCTTGCATTTTTTATTCAGAAAATTATTATTATATTAATAATCTAAATAAAAAAATTATTTTGTTAAATAAAATATTTCAGAAAATATTAAGTTAAATTTTTAAAAAAAGGATTTATAAACTTATAACTCATAAATTTAATAAAATTTTATTGAATAAAAAAGTTATAAAACATTATTAAGTCTTTTATATATTACAAATATAATATAGTCAAACTTGGATTATTTTCAAAACACTTCAAACCTACATATTACAAATACTCTAAATGTTTAATCATATAAAGGATTATTTAAATAAATATTTAAATAATTAACTATTCAATGATTTATTTAACCATGTTAAATCATAAATAGTTAATAAATTTATTCGTTAACTATTATTTA
>BJCM01271348.1:0-12853 GCA_018326385.1 Flaveria bidentis
TGTTGGATTCTTTATGCCCAAGACACATAGAACATTGATGTGGTTAGTACGTTATGATCCAAGTCGGGTCATACCCAATAACAAGCTTAGCAAACACCAATTAATGTTTAATTGATGATATGATCATGCAATTAAATAAATACACCATTTTAGAAAATGGGTTTTCTAAATAGATTGTATGTGAGAAAGAACAACTTATATGAATATTTTGTTCATGGATATTATTTGTCATGTTGTTTAATTTAGTTGAATAACATCAAATAATAAAAGAGTGTATGTGTTATATAATTAAAAGGTTAATTATATATCTAATTTTAAAACAACTAATAGATAATTGCTTTTGGTTTTGGGGGGAAAACCCCATCCAAGAGCTGAATTTCGGCCGCCCCTTTTAGGGGCTTGGTCTTGGTTGTTTCAAGGACTACTCTAAAAAACACACATACACACTCAACCTTTTTCTCTCTCTCACATGCAAAGAACAAAAGATTGAAGACACAATCCTTTTTCTTTGGAAGAAACCTCGGCTGGAAGCTTGTTCCAGCAGCTTGTTCTTTGCGATTTTGGTGTCAAATTCCTAGCAACAAGGTGCCTTGCTTTATGCTTGTGGGTATGCTAACTTGAGGAGACCTTCCCTTGGTGTTTTGGGTGTTCAAGAACATCATAATCTTCATACAAATCCCTGTTTTTCAGCAGCCCCTTTTGAAGGTAGTTCATAAACGTTTTTCAGCAGCTTTGAAAGGTAGTTTCATTGCTTCTTTTGGTTGTTATATCTTGTTGATAGCTTGTTCAAACACATATGAATGATCCTATGTTCTTGGGTTTGTTTAAAACAAATTAAAGTACCTTAATTTTCAGATTATGAATCATAATGTTATGGCTTTTATCCGCTGCGTTTTTATATTTAAATGGTTAAACAACTTTGATTGTGGTCCATCAAACCCAACAATGGCAACAAGCTGGGACCAGCTTCAGTTGAAACACTTTGATTTTGAGATGGTTGTTTGATAGGATCAGCTCGGAGTGGAACATCTTCATACATTTGCTCAGTAGAGGTAGGAGGAATCAATGGAAAGTCATCTCTTATTTCTACACCTTAAGAAAGTTCAACTGAATGTAGGTTTCCTGCATCAGACAAGTGAAATCGATCAAAAGATTTTGTAAATGAGTCAATATCAAACAACCAGTCGGGACCATTTGCAGATTTGGGAAATTAGTGTTCCTTGAATTCAATATTTGTTGATTCATCAATAATGTTTAATCTAGGATTAAACACTCTGTAAGCCTTTGAAACAGAAGAATAACCTACAAAGAATCCTTCATCAGACTTGGATGAAAATTTCCCAAATAGTCTCAAGTGTTTAATATTGAGACAGGACTACCAAATGACTTAGAAAATCTAATAAATGGTTTTTTTGCGAAACAACAACTCATATGGAGTCATGTTACTTTCTTTTACAATCAGAGTTCAATTTTACACAAAGCACGATGTGTTAGCTGCTCTGCCCAAAAGGTAATAGGTAGTTTAGCATCGGCTAGCATTGTTCTTGCTGCTTCAATTAGTGTTCTATTTCTCCTTTTAGCTACCCCATTTTGTTGAGGAGTTCTAGCTGCACTAAATTGATGAACAATGCCTTTTGTTGCACAAAATGAACCCATATCTTCATTTTTAAACTCAGTTCCATTATCATTTCTTATTATTTGGACCTTATGATCAAGTTGGTTTTCAATTTTTGTGATAAAGTCTTTTACTATTTGGGATGCCTCATTTTTAGTTTATCACAACATGTATCTTCTTTTCCAAGTTGAGCCTACCCATATATCAGGTAAGTCATGTTAGTTTTTTAAATTTTGAATTAAGCACAGTGAATGATATAACGACTGTAATTATATTATTTCCCATAGTATATATCATTTTCTTCATTAAAATTGACTTCTTTTAGTAATTTTATAAAATATTGAATTATTTTTGATGTTTTTGATTTTATTCAAGGTTAATCATGCCAATTGATTGAACTAGAAATTCAAACCTACTAGGTTCAAATGCATTGGTAAATAAATCAGTCAATTGATTTTCAGTGGGAACTTGAATCAATTTGATTAACCCTTTTTCAGCATAATCTCTCAAAAAGTAATATCTAATTTCAATATGTTTTGTTTTTTAGTGTTGAACTAGATTATTTGTAATAAAAACAACTGTTGTGTTGTCAATGTGAGTTGGAGTGTGCAAGAAGTTAAAACCATAGTCAAGCATCTAGTTTTGAATTCAGAGAACTTGAGAGAAAAAAGCTGATGTTGCTATATACTCAGCTTCTGCTATTGAAACAGATACATTGGTATGCTTCTTGCACTGCCAGGAGACCAGTCTGGGATCAAGAAATTAACAACGGCTAGAAATGGACTTCCTATTGAAGTTGCATCCCCCATAATCACTATCAGTGTAGGCATAGAGATTGAAGTCTCCTTCCTTTGGATACCATAATCCAAGAGCAGGCTTGCCTTTAAGATATCTGAATATCCTCTTGACAGCATTCGCATGAGATTCCTTGGGATCTGCTTGATATCTGGCACACACACAAACACCAAACATAATGTCAGGCCTACTAGCTGTTAGATACATAACTAAACCGATCATAGATCGAGAATGATTCTAATCCACTGATTTGCCTTCTGGATCTGGGCCTATCTTCACCATAGTATCAACAGGTGTTCTGATAGATTGACAGTCAGCAAGGTGGAATTTCTTCAATGTTGGTTCCACATATTTTAATTCATTAATGAAGATTCCATCTGCTGTATGTTGGACTTGAACTCGTAGAAAGAATGTGAGTTCCCCTATTGCACTCATTTAGAATTTTGAATGCATAAGGTCTTCAAAATCTTTACAGAGTTGCTTGTTTGTTAAGCCAAAAATGATATCATCCACGTAGATCTGGACCAGCAACATGTCTATTCCTCTTCTCTTTCTGAAGAGAGTCTGATCAATCTTTCCTCTTTCATATCCATATTCAAGAAAGAAAGATGATAGAGTCTCGTACTAGTTTCTTGGGGCTTGGTGAAGACCATAGAAGGCTTTGTCAAGCTTGTATACCATGTGAGGAAAATAAGGATCTTCAAATCCAGGTGGTAGACTCACATAGACTTCTTCAGCAATCTTCCATACAGAAAAGCACACTTTACATCCATTTGATAAACAGTGAACTTCATGGATGCTAAGTATGCAAGAAAGATTCTTATTGCTTCTAATCTAGCAATAGAAAAAAACACTTTGTTATAATCAATTCATTCTTCCTGTGTATACCCTTAGGCCACTAGTCTTGCTTTATTTTTGATGACAATCCCTCTATCATTAGTTTTGTTTCTTTACAGTCATTTGGTACCGATAGGGTATTGTCCTTCTGGAAGATCTACCAGTTGCCATACTTCTTCTTTCTTGAATTGCAGCAATTCTTCCTACATTGCTTCAATCCAACTATTGTCTTAAAGAGCCTCTTTAATATTCTTGGGTACTGTTTGACACAGAATGCAAAAGAACAAACAGATGTTTGCAATACTTGACTTGCTTCTTGTCACCCTTTCATTAAGTTCACCAATGATGCTATCTACTAGATAATTCTTATGTATTATGGTGGTTAGAATTGAGTCACCAGCAATGGTTACATCAAGATTGGAAACATTCAGATCATCATGGTGAGAGGCACCGTCATCTTGTACTGTTAGAGAGTTATGGAGATAATCAGACTCTGTTTTAGTGACTGCTTCAGCATTAGTAGCACTTTGATTACTTCCATCATTTGAGGTTCTTTCTGTTTCAACTGGAGGTCTAGCTTGATCTTGATTTCTAATTTCTATTGATGGGTCTTCTGGATTAAACACTCTGTAAGCCATTAAAACAGAAGAATGAGTCAATATCAAACAACCAGTCGGGATAATTTGTAGATTTGGGAAATGAATGTTCCTTGAATTGAACATTTGTTAATTCATCAATAATGTTTAATCTAGGATTAAACACTTTGTCAGCCTTTGAAACAGAAGAATAACCTACAAAGAATCCTTCATCAGACTTAGATGAAAATTTTCCCAAATAGTCTCAGGTGTTCAATATTGTGACATGACTACCAAATGACTTGAAAAATCCAATAAATGGTTTTTTGTGAAAAAGAAGTTCATAAGGAGTCTTGTTGCTTTCTTTTACAATCAGAGTTCTATTTTTCACAAAGCATGATATGTTAACTGCTTCTGCCCAAAAGGTAATTGGTAGTTTAGCATCGGCTAGCATTGTTCTTGCTGCTTCATTCAGTGTTTTATTTCTTCTTTCAGCTATCCCATTATGTTGAGGAGTTCTAGCTACACTGAATTAATGAGCAATGCCTTTGCTCGCACAAAAAGAACTCATATCTTCATTTTTAAATTTTTTCCCATTATCACTTCTAATTATTTTGACATTATGATCAAGTTGGTTTTCAACTTTTGTGATAAAATCTTTTATTATTTGGGACACTTTGTTTTTATAAAGTAAAAAAGAAAACCCATGTAAATCTTGAAAAGTCTTCAATGATCACCAAACAATGTTGTTTCTTTCCAATACTCATAACATGAGTTGGTCCAATAAGATCCATATGAAGTAGCTTCAGTGGAGAATTGTTTGTGTTCACCAGCTTTGGCTTGTGGGAAGACTTATATTCTTTCCCTTTGAGACATGTTGAATAGTGATCAATAAAGTGAAACTCTTTTTAAGGTAAACCAATGACATGGTTTCCCTTAACCAATATGTTCATGTTTTTGAAATTGGTGTGTCCCAAACGTCTATGCCAAAGATATGACTCATCAAAAGATGGTTTTTACAGAAGACATGTTTCCTCTTTTGTGATGGCAGAATTAAGGTTTATGACATAGGTGTTATTCTTCCTGGGGGTCTTCAAGACACCCCATTCTTCAAGAATTTCAAATCCTGGTTTCAGAATGTAGCAATGAGTGTCAGTGAAGTGAGTTGAATATTTCTTGTCACAGAGTTGAATATTTTTTGTCACAGATTTGAGACACGCTGAGTAGATTGAAATTCAGTTGTTCACAGTAGTTCACTCTATCAAAGCTCAACATCTCATTCGTCACAGGTCCTTCACCAGTGATTCTACCACCTTGTGAATCTCCTCTGAATGCCACAGTAGTTCCTTGTATATGCTTGAAGTCATGAAGGAGGGAACGATCTCCAGTCATGTGTCGGGAGCATCCACTGTCCACGTACCATAAGCTATTGGACCTGTATGGATGACCCTGTAATCACAAAAGAACTAATTAGAATATGGAACCCAAGCCATAATGGTCTTGGGTTTCTTGTTCCTATCCATGATAATAACTTCTTGGTACTTTCCTCTAAACTAAGACTTAGAGGGAGGTGTTCTGGGAGAATTCTAATGATATTTTGCATGTTTCATCTCATCAATTTCATTTGAAGAGTCAAAAGAATAATGAAACCTTTGGTCCCTACTTCTTTGAAGAAATATGACCCGTTTTTTTATCAAACATCATTTTTGCTTTATGAAGATAATATGTTTTCCTGATTTTATGATATTTGTTTCTTTGAATTTTCTTCAACTCTTTTATGTTACCCATGTCATTATCTGAACTAGAAGTCCTTGATTGATTATTATGAAAATGACTTTTGATTTTGGGTTTCACAGATGATATTGGTGAGATGGGTTTGTTTTGGGGAATTCTCAACCCTTTTTGCTTGAAGAAACAACTAGATGTATTATGGTTGGTCATATCATAGACTGAACAGTATTTATTGAAATAGCAGTTTTTGGTGGAATGATTGTTCGGGTCACAGATAGAGCAGTATTTATTGAAATGGCACTTATATGTACTGTGATTAGACATTTCACACATATCACAATACATGTGTTTGTCTCTTGATGTTGATCTTGATGTTAAGGACTCAGTAGGTTTGCATGTTTTCAACTGAGTCTCAACCTTTGATTTTAGTGAGGAAGCAAGATCAGTCCTTTTAGTAGTTTGTTTCACAACACTACTAGGCTTGTCCTTTCTAGATTGTTTTTGCTTCCTTACCCTTCTTCTTACCTCCATTTCTAATTGATTTACATGTTCTTATTACAAATGTCAAAACCAACTACCTGATTTGATTTTGAAGATTGAGGATCTGGCTTGATTTTTGTTTTTGATACCATTGAAATCTTGTTTTTCTTTGGCAGTGAAACTTTGTATGATTTGCTTGAATTTTTTGGAGATTTAATCTCATAATCAGAACTGCTTTCAGTAAGGTTTCACTAAAGTCACGATTTTCTTCTTTTCTTTTGAAATTGCAGGTATAAATTTCACAAATAGGACAATGGCTTTTATTGGGCTTGTTGGTTTGATGACATTCACTATCTTGTTTGAACACTCTTTGATTTTAATTGGGTGACCTAATTTAATTTTCTCTTCATTTGTTTCAATATAAACATCTGGTTTATTTTGAGGATTTGTGACTTGTTTTACTATTGATTTTGGTTCGATAGTGTTAGATTCATTTTGCTCTTTAAGTGTGACAAATTAAGTAGTGACAATGTAGTTGTCATTGTATGGTGGGGAACAAGAATTGTACCCAATCCCAGTTATCCTTGGGATCTTTTTGTGAGTCTAACATCTCTTACAGCTTGACTAAAGACATTTGAAACTTTTCAAGTTTCACTTCGGTAAGTGATTGCTCAGCTTTTAATTAAGCTAACTTTTCAGTTAGCTGCTTATTCTCAGCTGCAAGAGTGTACTTTTCACCATGCAATTTTTCAATATTAGAGATGAGAGATTTGATTTTAATTTTTAAGCCTTTAGTTTCTCTTTTAAGCAACTTTGACTTGAACTTTTCTTCTTTTATTTTAGTAGCCAGTTTATGATTATGCTCATGATAACCTTGTAGTTCAGTAATGCATTTATCACTACAAAGGTTGGATTTTACCTCAGATGACATAGGAGTTGGGCCATCATTGATGTGAGCCATGAGTGCATGATTCTGAAATTAAGCTAACTTTTCAGTTAGCTGCTTATTCTCAGCTGCAAGAGTGTACTTTTCACCATGCAATTTTTCAATATTAGAGATGAGAGATTTGATTTTAATTTTTAAGCCTTTAGTTTCTCTTTTAAGCAACTTTGACTTGAACTTTTCTTCTTTTATTTTAGTAGCCAGTTTATGATTATGCTCATGATAACCTTGTAGTTCAGTAATGCATTTATCACTACAAAGGTTGGATTTTACCTCAGATGACATAGGAGTTGGGCCATCATTGATGTGAGCCATGAGTGCATGATTCTGAAATTGAGGCTTTACTTCCTCCGCATACAAACTCCAATCACACTCTCCATCTTGTCTGATGACAAGAGCTTTTGAAGATGGATGACTGCTTCTATGTGCTTGATTTGTCAGTTGTGGCTGACTCTGGTATGGTTGTTGGTGTTGTTGTTGGTGATGTTACTGTTGTTGATGATTGTTGGAGTGAAAGCTTGTGCTTGGTTGTGAAGATGACTGGCCTTCATAATTCCTTTGGAAATTATTATTGTTTCTTATAGGAGCATTGCATTCGCTGGAGAAGTGGCCAGTCATACCACAGTTGAAACACTTTACCTTGGATTTGTCATATCCAAGTTTGGTGTTTTCATTGAGGCTAAGCTTTCTCCCTTTTCTGAAGAACTTCTTGGCTCTCATTGCTATCATAGCCATTTGTCACTGCAAATCCATTTCTTCCACATCATCTAGATCCATTTCTTCCAAGTCTTCTTGGAGCAGATGCCAGAAGTGAGTCTGCCTCCCAGGTAAGCTTCAAAGCTAGCAACAAAGGCATTGTAAGTTGCATTTTGCTCTTCTGATCTTGGGTCTTCAGGAGTAGTTGAGGGAGTGGTAGTAAACCCTGTTGGTTGAGATGATGTAGATGGCTTGTTTGTTGTTGGAGCTGCAATGAAATCGGTTGTCTTCACTTGATCTCTTGAGGAGATGGAAATTTGTAAGCTTTAATAACTTGAGGTCCACCAAGATTCCTGCTCCTTTCATCAAGTTCAAGAGCTTCTATTTTGGCAATCAATATGTCCAAGATGGTACTCTCTAGATCAAGAGTATTTTTTAGTGTATTAAAATTTTGTTTCCAACTTTCTAGAAGGTTGTGAAGCATCTTTTTGTTTAGTTCTTTGACTTTTGATGTCACTCCCATAATCTCTAGATCATTCACAAGCTGCACAAACCTATGCAGTTGTTTAGAGTTGACTCCCCCTTAGAGTGATGAAATGTTTCATATTGATTAACAAGTTTATCCTTGTTAATTTCAACTACTTCACTGCTGCCTTCACACATTATCAGCAGTGCATCCCAAAAAGTTTTAGTTGTTCCATACTTCTCAAGCCTTTTTAGCACATCCATTTTCAATGCTTGAGTGAGAATGGAATATGCTTTTAGATCAATTATTATCTTCTTATTGTCATCATCATCAAGTGTGAGATCCTCAATAGGTATTCTTGAGGTTTTGTACAATGCAGGCTAATCAATAGAAAGTGTCACATGAATGTGAGGTCCTTTACATATTGAAATCCAATAGTCTGGATCTACACCTATAATATAATTCATGAATCTGATTTTCCATTGCTTAAACTCAGATTTGTGTTTAAGCATAGGAGGTTTTGGAGTATGACCAAGTTCAGAGAAATTATGTGAATCTAGTTTTAATAAGTTGTTTTTAACTTGTTTGAATAATGATTAGAATGATTGTTAAGTTCAAGTAGTCCAAGTAGTCCAAAATAGGCTTATATATAACCAGATCTGTTGATGTTTGTATGTTTCTGTTGTAATTTTAAGATAACTGTTCACAAATTTGTTCTTGAAGATGAGTACGGATGAACAATGACTATCGAAGAGTTTCTGCAGTTTTTCAACTTGTATGCTAAGTAGAGGTAGTCGAACACTCTATTTGAAACTCAATCAACAGATCAATCGAGTTCAGCTTAAATCTAGGCAGATCTGAAGAAGAACCGTGAGCCAAAGCTTTGATACCAATTGAGTGGGTGTGAGAATGATATTATCTGTTGATGTGAATCAACAAGTACCGAATATAATGATTGAGTCAATGATTGTATGGTGGAATCAAACAATCAATGAACATTGAATGCAAGAAATACTCATAAATGCTCTTTGTATTAATGAAGGTGATTGGTTACAATAAATGCTAGGGTTTTAGTATTAAATAGTAATAATACACCTTAAGAACATAAGGCTAAACAAAATATTCTGATTGTCTATAATGCCTATTAACAGTCACCTCTCATACGAGGATTTCTATTCTATTTATAGGCTGACAAGATGCCTTTTACAAAAAGACTAAACAATCCCTAACCTATACATCAGATAACTAGTCTAAGTACAAAAGTCTTCAGTAGCATTTTTTTGTTCATTCGCATTAACTATTGCGGATGTGTCGGCATTTCTTTTCTTCTTTAGCATTAGTGTTTGGTCACCAGCATTGACAAATGTGGATGGACACACACTTGGCGCATTTGTTGATGAGTCATCCGCATTAGTAAATGCGGATGTGCAAAATCCTTGTCAGCATTTGTTTGGTTGTCCGCACTTGTTAATGCGCAAGAAAAAACACTTGTTAGCATTTGTTATGTGGTCATCCGCAAATACAAATGTGGATAACAGACACTTGTCTTCTCTTCTATATGCAGATTCTTCATCTGCATTGGCTCTTGGACTTGTGGGATTTCCAGCAGAATAACCACCAACCCACCACTTGAATTGGCATGTATGATCCTTTCAGGATCAAAAAGATTTGGGCATGCTTATGATGTTAGGATCATTTTATAATGCTTATGAATGATGTCTAATATGGTGGAATGTGTACTTGGGTTGTATGAATGCTTGATTGATTATTTAGAGAATTTAGGTTCTTGATGACTATACATGATGAAGGATTATGGTGAGTTATTAGGAAATCATGTTTGGGATTAAAATTAATCATTGTTGTGTATATTGGTTGGTGTGAATCTTATTGATTAATGTGATTATGGTTGTCATACACGCGTGCGAATCTGAGGCTCCTTGTAACACCCGGTTATTTTTTTAAAGTCAAAGAAAGAAGAAGTGAAGAAAAATGAAGAAAATATATTTTACCCAAGTTAAGGGGTAAAAAGTGTCAAAAAGGATAAAAGGTTTGAAAAAGTGGGTGTAAAAGGTGATGGCCGCCCATCACTCTTTCTACACCCACACAATTCTCGGATTTTAGAAAGAGAGAGTAGCAGGGTAGAAGGTTTCAGATTTTTGAAGAAGAACAAGCTGAAAATTTGAATTCAAGGTAAGAATTCATGGTTTTATGGTGTTCTTAACCGGTTATGTCCTTGGGTATATGCTTATGTGTGTTCGGGTGTATGTTTTTAGTGGGTTTCTAGGTGGTTGAATTCATTTGCAAACGAGTTTGGAAGAAGCCATACTCAAGAGCTACTAAGGTGAGTTCTAGAACCCCTTTTTTACATGTTTTAACTGATTTTGGGGCTGGAAATGCATGAATGTATGTTTTTATAAAACTGGGTTTTATACCCGTATGTTTGATGTGTGCATGATGACGTATGGTGTGATTCTGGACTGTGTTCATGATTTGATGATGTTTGGTCGGGGTGGTGCCTTGACGAGTAACAAGAAGGCACGGGTGGATGATTGTCGTGTGGTCACACCAGGCACGGGATCGAAGAAGTACGGTAAATGTGGGAAGGAGCACAGTGGCGAGTGTAGGTGGGGGTTGAATGTCTGCTTCAAGTGCGGGAAGCCTAGTCATATGGCTAGAGATTGTGGGGCTATGAGGTGTTTCAACTGTGGGGAAAGTGGTCACATGAGTAAGGACTGTAAGAAGCCAAGGGCTGAAGGTTCTGGGGTGAAGAAGACCGGAGGTGAAGGACCGAGGGCGAGCGCCAGAGCATTTACGATAACGCAGGAGGAGGCTAGGACGGACCCTAATGTTGTGTCAGGTACGTTTCTAGTAAACCAAACTTTAGCCTCTATTTTATTCGATTCTGGTGCCGGTAAAAGTTTCATTTCTGTTGCTTTCTGTGCTAAATTGTCTATTAGTTGTAAGAATATAGATGCGCCCTTTGATGTAGAAACTGTCATAGGTAAGTCTACCAGGATTTTTGAGGTGATAGAATGATGTGATGTGGAATTAAAAGGTCATAAGTTTCCGGTTAGACCATTCGTGATGACCTTAGGTGGTTTCGATGTGGTTCTTGGGATGGATTGGTTAGCAAACTACGAGGTGAACATTGTGTGTCGCAAGAAGATGATTCGTTTGACAACGCCTGACGGGAGTTCAGTTACGGTTTATGGTGATCGGGTCACGACGATTCCGAAAGTTATTTCGATGGCGGTGGCGGGAAAGTGTATGAGGCGTGGATGTAGCGCCTATCTAGCTTATGTGAAGGATGTGGAAACACCAACACCATAACTATCCGATGTACCGGTTGTGTGTGACTTTCCAAATGTGTTTCCCGAAGACTTACCAGGAGTGCCACCTGACCGCGAGATCGAGTTTCAGATTGATTTGATACTAGGTGCCCAACCTGTTGCCAAGGCACCGTATCGGTTGGCTCCTACTGAGATGAAAGACCTGATGGGGCAATTGCAGGAGCTGCTTGATAAGAGGTTTATTAGACCGAGTATCTCTCCTTGGGGTGCTTCGGTCTTGTTCCTGAAAAAGAAAGACGATAGTTTGAGGATGTGTATAGACTACCGTGAGCTGAATAAGTTGACGATAAAGAACCGATACCCCTTACCGAGAATTGATGATTTGTTTGATCAACTTCAAGGTGCCAGTTGGTTCTCAAGGATAGATCTTTGATCGGGCTACCATCAGTTAAAGGTGAAAGAGCAAGATGTCCCTAAAACAACTTTTTGTATGCGTTATGGTCACTACGAGTTTCTTGTTATGTCACTTGGTTTGACCAATGCACCAGCTTCTTTTATGGACTTGATGAACCGAGTGTGTCGGCCGATGTTGGACAAATCAGTGATTGTGTTTATCAATGATATCCTGATTTATTCCTATAGTGAAGAGGAGCATGTCGGTCACATTCGAGAGGTGATGTAGACGTTGAGAAGGGAGAAGTTGTATGCTAAATTCTCCAAATGCGTATTCTGGTTACACGAGGTTTAATTCTTGGGTCATGTGGTGAACCCTGACGGGATTATGGTGGACCCGGCAAAGGTGGAGGCAGTGATGCAATAGATGTCTCCAAAGACATCATCGGAGATTCGTAGTTTCTTGGGCTTGGTGGGCTACTACAGGAGGTTCATTCAAGACTTCACTAAGATCGCTTCTCCACTAACCAAGTTGACCCGAAAAGATGTGAAGTTCGTATAGGGTCAAGCTCAAGAGAAGGCGTTCGAGGAATTAAAGGCGAGGTTGACTCAAGCTCCTGTTCTATCATTACCCGATAGAAGTAAAGATCTGGTGGTTTGTTCTGATGCTTCTACTTAGGGTTGGGGTGTGTGTTAATGCAGAGGGGAAACGTTATAGCATATTCATCCCGACAATTGAAGGTTCATCAGGTCAACTACCATACTCATGACTAGGAGCTAGCAGTCGTGGTCTTTGCGTTAAAGATTTGGAGGCACTACCTATACGGTACAAAGTGCACCATATTCACCGACCTCAAGAGCTTGAAGTACTTCTTTGAGCAAAAAGATTTGAACATAAGGTAGAGGAGATGTTTGGAGCTTATAAAGGATTACGATTGCGAGATCCATTACCATCCGGGCAAAGCCAACATGGTGGCGGATGCCCTTAGTCGGAAAGAGAGACCCGAACCGATTCGGGTGAAAGCGTACCAG
>BJCM01271349.1:0-15137 GCA_018326385.1 Flaveria bidentis
ATTACTTCTTTTCATTCCATCAAAAACCATGAACTTTACCCTACCGTCATGCATAAAGCTGGTACTGGGTCGGGGTCTATCATAGACCCCCCCATCATGGCGCACAGCAACCTGGCCACAGTACCTAGGGTAAATTCAGGTGTACTATTTTCATGTGCTATACCCACCGTCATGCATAAAGCTGATATTGGGCCGAGGTCTATCATAGACCCCCCATCATGGCACACAGCAGCCTGGCCACAGTATCTAGGGTAAGCGACAAAGGTTCTATACAAATGGTCAATCACAAAGAAAGACCCTGGTGTGCATCCTTCTAGGGTAGCTAACCCACACATCGTTGAACTAACACCCTTCATTGGGCGTGTTTCCACATACAAGGCTTGCAAGACTTACTTTACTTTCCTTCGTTCATTAATGCGTGCATTCATTCATCATGTTCCTCTTTTCATTATCTTCCCCTTTACGTTACATAATACTTTCATTTCATTCATTAACATTTAACGTAAAGCCATGGGAAAATAAACGTACAATGTAAGGAACACAAACATAAACAGACAACATCATCATACAGGGCATCATCATACATACATAACATACATCATACATACCATCATGCATAAGCATCAATCATACATCATAACATGCCAATCATAACATCTATGACCTCAAAAAGTCAACTTACATGAACCCCCGGGAACCTCCCAAGTCAAAGCCTACATCTCACTTTTTCCCCAAAAAATCGGAAAATATTCTAAGTGTTCATCCGCATTTCCCCTTTTGTTCATCCACATTTCTTTTTGTTCATCCGCATTTCTTTTACTCATCCGCATTTGTTCATCCGCATTGACTTTACTCATCCGCATTTGTTCAATCGCATGAACTTACTCATCCGAATTTCTTTTACTCATCCGCATTTGTTCATCCGCATTGACTTTACTCATCCGCATTTGTTCAGTCGCATGAACTTACTCATCCGCATTCTTTTACTCATCCGCATTTCTTTTACTCATCCGCATTTGTTCATCCGCATTAACTTTGTTCATCTGCATTTGTTCAGTCGCATGAACTTACTCATCCGCATTTCCTTACTCATCCGCATTGACTTTCTCATCCGTATTTGTCAATGCTCATCCGCATTTGTCAACACTTAAGCAGTTTTTTCTAAACTTAGGCGTATGAACTACTGTTTGGGCACATGAGCAGCCTAGGGCACACTTATTATCTTAAGCAGTTTTTTCTAAACTTAGTCGTATGAACTACTATTTGGGCACATGAGCAGCCTAGGGCACACTTATTATCATAATTCGGTCCCCAAACACCACCTATAATGTTCTAAGCTTAAATCATGCATTCTAAGCCTTAGAAACACAACCATAACATCATCAAACATGAACATAGACGAAAATCACACCATACCCGCAACATACACATATTCAAACATACGGTTATGAAACCCTAGTTTTATAAAAAGTTCAATCATGCATTTCCAGCCCCAAAATCAGTTAAAATATGTAAAAGAGGGGTTCTAAAACTCACCTTTGCAGCTCTTGAGTATGGCTTCTTCCAAACTCGTTTGCAATTGAGTTCAACCACCTAGAAACCCACTAAAACACACTCGAACACATACAACACACATAAGCATACAACCGAAGCAAGACTAGTTAAGAACACTTAAAACCATGAATTACTTACCTTGAATTCGACTTTTCAGCTCTTGTTCTTCAAAGAATCCAAATCTGCACCTTCTCTTTCTAAAATCCGATGATTTGGGGGTTGTAAGAAGAGAGTGGGCGGCCATGCCCACTTTACACCCACTTTTCAAACCTTTTGTCCTTTTTGACACTTTTTACCTCTTAACTTGGGTAACATATCTTTTCTTTCTTTTTCTTCACTTTATTCTTTCTTTATTTGACTTTAAAAAAATTAACCGGGCGTTACATGTTGAACCCACACCTTCTACCTCTCAACCACCAAAACAGACACAAGTCACCCTTACCTACCAAAGAAAAACCAAACGAACCCTCGCACATGCTACTCAGTCTGTCCAGGCCCCCATACCACTACCCACATAGGAGGAAATAGACACCGGAGCTCCCACTTCCCCTAACAATCAAACCACTCCTATTTCTTCAAGAATCAGTGCTAAGGTTCCTTATGCTCAGCCTGATAAGCTCACTAGCCCAACAGCCTTAAGCATTCACTCAGAGTTTCAACACTCTAGTGAACAACCTTTAAGGGAAAGTTACCATCCCTAACGTTTAGATCTTAACCAACCATTCCCTAGCCTTGAATTATATGATGATAAAGACTTGGGATTTAGTGAGTATCATGTCTCTATTCTCTTCCCCCACTCAAAGAGACATGAGTGCTCCTGCTTCTCCTTTGTCTAGCCCACATCATGTACCTACTACTGAGGTGGATCTTCCTGACTCTGCTCAGGAAGTCCATATGGAAGAGGCTCTCACTTTTGTAAGTGATTATATCTTTAAGACCTTAACCATGGCAACTTAGCTCACTGATACTCCATCTAAAGTAGTCAGTGAGCAGAGGAAAACCAGCAGCCAAGAACATCATGCTAGTGAGGAATCTGAGACTAAATGTGCAAAAACGGTCAAAAACATCTACCTATCTAGTCTCTATGGTTAGTCACTTGGAATCTCTATTGATTACCTTACACAATAGGGTCAATGATCAACAACTTAAGATTTCTTATCTCAAGGAGAAACTAGTTGGGAGAACTTTAAGAAGAGCTCAACCAGGAACACAAGAACCTATGAATATGATTGACCTAACTCCTAGTTCACTTATGCAAGAGGGTGATGCTACTAAAAAGGGGAAGAAAGTAATTACAATCATAGAACCTGGGAGTTCTTCACATAGCATGGACTTTGAGGACTCACCATCTTCACTTGCAACTATCACTACTCAGCAACTTCCTCAAGTTCACATTGATGTGGACTCTATAGACTCCTTCATTCAGAGTGTTTTTAGGAAGGCATTCCAAGGGCTATGGCACCACAAGAAACTTAGGTAGACAAAGAAACTGATAGAATCAACATGATCAACTATCTTAGTGCCATAGGTCTCTATCAGGCTAATGCGCTTTTTCCCTTGTCCTTTGAGTACATTAAGTTTTAGTTTCTCAAGCAACTTGAACTTGAAGTACTCGAAGAAAGAAAGGCAACAAAGAGGAAGATTATGGAAGTAGCTACCAAGGGAAGAGCCATCATCCAAAAGAGTCAAAGGAAGTCTGTTGATAGGCAGAGGATGATGAGCTTCTTGAAGCTATATGGATTCTCTAGAAGGAGACTTGGCCCTACGTCTTTATCCACCATGGATGAGCACATTAAGGTGATAGTAGAAGATCAAAAGAGGAGAACTTGTTGACTTACACTCCTTACCAAGTCAAGTCCCTCAAGAAGTGGATGTTAAGGTTGAACCTTTTGAGAGAACACAACCTGGACCTCCTACTGAGTCTTAGCAAGCTTCATCTTCTAATGCACAGCAGGGTTTAGTCCCTCTCAATCTGAACCTGTGAGAGAGGAAAGCCCAACTGAGCAAGACAAAGATGATCAACAAGGTGATACAGGCCAGTCTTCTCAGTTAAAAGGTATGAAGAGGAGATTAAGGATGGCTTCTAAACCAAAGTCTAAGAAGAAGAAGAAATAAGCATCGATCTCCAAACCTCAAGATGAGTCAAAACATCCTGGGGATGTGCAACAAGAGGAAGCTCAACCAACTCCAATCCAAGTAACTCCTCTAGCATCCAAAAGACCCATCTTATCCTGGACTTACATTACTAATCAAGAGAGATGGCATGTTATCAGAGATCAAGGTGTTGAAGATGTCTACTCATGGTAGTACATGTTCAATCTACCTCTACATGATCTCTTTGATATGAGAAGAAATTATGAGAGTCTAACTGACCCTGATCATCTCATGAAGAAAGGCATGGTCATCATCATGATGAGGATTGTCAATATCTGAAGTCTTCAAGTGTTTTGGTAGCATCAACATAAGGGAGTTTTTAAGGACTCATATAAGGCTAATGCAACCCAAAACATCCAAATAGTCTATCCTGCATGCACAAAGTGTTGAAGTAGAATGCTTCAGAAGTTTCACACTCTACCTTAGAAAACATTCTAAGTGTGAAATCTTCCACAACCAAGACCAATATCTTCCAAAGCCAAACATGAAGTCTTCCAAAGCATCAAGACAAAGTCTTCCGAATCCAACTCCTGAAGACAGATTTCTTCCAAAGACTTTTGAGTACATGCTTTATCTGATGTACCTTTTACCATAAAGTTGGACCACCTTTCCGTTGCAACTCTGTTTGACTCACCAACTTTCACAAGTTGGTGAAAAGTCCATGGTAAATTGTACATTGAGGTCTTGAGTCTGCTATTTCTACTTTATGTATTTTTATCCTTTTTGTAATATATTAGGATGTGAGCTATGACATGTCATAGTCATTAGTCAAAAGGCAATCTGCCTTTTGACTCTACATTGATTTTGTTGTTGTCTAGATCATGTATCCAGTTGGCCTTCAAAGTATGGCCGGTTATAGGGTATAGTATAAAGTATCTCAGGTCCTTTTGAAATCTTTAATCCTTTATGCTTTGTAAACACTTGTAAGGAACTTAAGATCAATATACATCATTCTTGAAAACCAAGTACTTATGTTATTATTTTTTTTCTTGTTCTATCTCTTTATTACTTGTGTTACTTAGTATCAAGGTGTGACTGGTTGGCAGTTTTCCATTTGATCTGTTAAGTGTTCTAACTCAACTCTCCTTATTGTGTGTGGTGTTGTAAGTGACCAATCCCTTAAATGGTCCTACATTGAATAGCAGAAGTTATCAAATTAGAATTTTGGCAGTTTTTGTGATTAGAATGCTGAAAATTTTAAAGAAATTAGATTTATTCTAACAAATAATTATTTTATAGGAATTATTTGACTTTTTAGCTAGAATTAAGGTGAGTAACATAGCTCCTTTTTTATTTATAATTTTTTGGGGGAAAAGAATATTGTTATGTGTTGAATCGAATGCATTTTGAAATTTTGATTTGTTACTATCATATTGACCCAACCATTAATTTGGATGAGGAACAGTCAAATAATATAGGTAGTGCTACTTAGGAAATGTCAACCTGCATATGCTGAGATGAGGACAACGGTGTTATATTATTTGATTGTGTGATTTTTATTTGGCAATTATGAATCACGTGACAAGTATTTAGGTTTTGTTGTGAGTTTGATTGTATTGCATCAATTCAAAATGATTAATATTGATTAAACCTATGTTCTCATCAACTACATGTTGATTGTTTTGAGTATGCTTTTTCAGGTTAGCAAAATGTACTATAACATTGTGTATACCTTCAACATGTAGTGATCAGCACGGCTACCTAGGAAAGTTGTGCATATGGTTGACTATTAATAGTTTGACTATTAATATGTTTGACTTTAGCCTTTACGTGGACACATTCACTACTAGCTGGAGATATGTGATATGTTGATGATATATTTTGATTAGGATTACTATGTATAGGTCTAAAATGTTAGACTAAATTTTGTAATATGTAATCCTCAAAGTTATATATTAATGAAAGTAATGTTTAGATTATTGTTGTGATTTGTACATTGTGATAATCAATGCGTTTGAACTAACGAGTCACACCCAAAGCATTTCACGCTTCTGCCGGGATATGACACCATCCCTCTTTTATACCCATTTATGGTTTTGTTTGGGCCTTGCACACTTTTACCCCTTCCACTAAAGTAAATTATCCTGTTTGCGTTTTTACTTTTCTCTTTTAAACATTTGGGTGTTACATTACTGTTGCCCGTATTTGTTTATTGTTACCCGCATTTGTTCGTTGTTACCCTCATGAGTTCACTACCCGTATTAGTTTATTGTTACCTGCATTTGTTTACTATTACCCATATTAGTTCACTATTACCCGTATTAGTTTATTGATACATTAGTTTATTGATATATTAGTTCATTATTACCCATATTAGTTCACTCTTACCCGTATTAGTTCACTTTTACCAACATTATTTTACGAGTTACCTACATTAGTTTATTGTTACCTACATTTGTTTACTGTTACCCACATTAGTTCACTATTACCCGTATTAGTTTACTATTACCCGCATCAACGCACTATGCACATTGTTACCCATATTAGATGACACTCAGGTCATTTCATCATAGTTAATTCTATCATTCTATTATGAGGGTTATTATGTGGATACTATATGAATAATATTTAATATTCCATGCTATGTGATGATAATGATGAAGAGTACCTTATAAGTATTGTCGTTATGAATAAAAAGAATGATAGTGAAACATAATGAATGTTACTCAAGCCATTATGATAATGAAAATTCTTGCAAACAAAATTAATGGAGGTGCACAATCATGTTGTCATTAGCTCAAATGATTAGCAATTGCTTTAGCCCATAAGGATGCACATATGGGGTCTAATCCTTGTGATTAACCAATAATGAATTATCTAAGTCAATTTGACGATTATGTGTAACACCTAGATATTTTTAATAGACAAGAAAGAAAGAATAAAATTGTAGAGAAAGAAAGAAACACAATTTTACCTAAGTTGAGGGGTTAAATGTGTAAAAAGGAGAAAAAGTTTCAAAAGTGGGTGTAAAAGGTGGTATGGCCACCCATGTTGTCTACACACACCTTTTCAACCGGATTTAAAGAGAGAAAGTGAAGAAGTTTCAGTTTTAGAGAGATGACGAAGAAGAAGACTATATTCTTTGTTTTGGGTTGATCATGACTGGCCTATGCCTAGGTTACATGCTTATGTGTGTTTATGTGTGTTTGGGTTTGTGTTTTGGTGGATTTTAGGTGTTTGAACTGAATTGCAAACGGGTTTGAAGGAAGTCATACCCAAAGGCTGTTAAGGTGAGTTCTAGAACCCCTTTTTACATGTTTTATATGATTTTGGGGTTGGAAATACATTTATGAATGTTTTTATTAATGGGCTTTTACACCCGAATGATTTTGTGTGTGTATGAATGCGGGTGGGGTATGATCTTGGGTGTTCTTAATGTTGTGATGATGTCGTGTTCTTGTTATGATGCTTAGGATGCTAGAAATAAGCTTAGAACATGTTGAATTGGTGATTGGGACTAAATTAGAATGATTTATGGTATGTTAGTTACTTATGCACCTGAATAGTGGCCCATGCGCCCAACTGTCCTAATGCCTAAGTGTTTTCCTATGCGCCCAAATCCCATACGCCCCGTTCTTGTTATGATGCTTATGGTATGATCTTGGGTGTTCTTGATGTTGTTATAATGCCATGTTCTTGTTATGATGCTTATGGTATGTTGAATTGGTTATGATTATGTTGTGTTCCTTGTTACGTATACTTATTTTCCTTGGCTTTGTGTGGTATGGTTATGAAAGTAAATGGAAAGTATTATATAACGTAAAGTAGAAGATAATGAAAATAGGAACATAATGAATGAAAGAATGCATGCATTAATGAAAGGAAAGTAAAGAAAGTCTTACAACCCTTGTATGGAGGTTCACACCCAATGAAGGGTGTTAGCTCAACGGTGTGTGGGTTAGCTACCCGAGAAGGATACACACTAGGGTCTAATCTTTGTGATTAACCATATGTATGGGATCCTTATCGCTTACCCTAGTAATGTGGTCATGCCACCGCGCACAATGTATAGGGTCTATTTATAGACCTCAGCCCAGTACCCACTTTATGTATGATGGTGGGGTATGGCACATGGCATTGGTCCGAAATGTAAAGAAGTAAATGATGAAAGTACGTAACGTACGGAAAGGAAGATAACGAATGATAGCAATGACGTATGATGATGAATGAACGAAAGTTAATGAACGATGATGAAGATAATAATGATATTATCTATGTGTACGTATGATGCATGATCACTTGTGAAAGTAAAGAAAGAAAGGTTTTAAACGAAAGTAAAGTATATTTTATTTTAAAACTAGAACTCACTTAGCAACACTGAGTTTTATGTGTTTCCTAACTGGCAGGTAATTGATTGCTGAGGATGGCATGGGCGGCTACTTGGCTTATTTTGGATGGCATCCATTTTGTATAACGATAATGTTTTTGTGATGTAATGCAATGAGTTATATTCCGTAATCTGTCAACGGCGTATTATTTTGCAAAAGTAATTATACAAATATGAAATGGTTTTAAATTTATTCCGCTACAATGTTTAAGTAATGGTGAATGTAACTTATATGTTTTTATGTGAAATGATCGACCAGCTGTGAGCGTCCCGGGAACGGGGCCTTACAAGTTGGTAACACCCGGATATTTTTAATAGACAAGAAAGAAAGAATAAAAGTGTAGAAAAAGAAAGAAACACAATTTAACCCAAGTTAAGGGGTTAAATGTGTAAAAAGGACAAAAAGTTTCAAAAGTGGGTGTAAAAGGTGGTATGGCCGCCCATGTTGTCTACACACACCTTTTCAATCGGATTTAGAGAGAGAAAATGAAAATTTTCGGTTTTAGAGAGATGAAGAAGAAGAAGACTGAATTCAAGGTAATAATTCTTTGTTTTGGGTTGATCATGACTGGCCTATGCCTCGGTTACATGCTTATGTTTGTTCGGGTTTGTGTTTTGGTGGGTTTTAGGTGTTTGAACTCAACGACAAACGGGTTTGAAGGAAGTCATACCCAAAGGCTTCTAAGGTGAGTTCTAGAACCCCCTTTTTACATGTTTTATATGATTTTAGGGCTGGAAATACATTTATGAATGTTTTTATTAATAGGTGTTTACACCCGAATGATTTTGTGTGTGTATGAATGGGGGTGGGGTATAATCTTGGTTGTTCTTGATGTTGTGATGATGCCATGTTCTTGTTATGATGCTTAGGATGCTAGAAATAAGCTTAGAACATGTTAAATTGGTGATTGGGACTAAATTAGAATGTTTTATGGTGTGTTAGTTACTTATGCGCCTGAATAGTGGCCCATGCGCCCAACTGTCCAGACGCCCAAGTGTTTTCCCTATGCGCCCAAATCCCATATGCCCAAATAGTTCCTATACACCTAAGATAGGCTGAATTTGGCTTAGTGTCCAAACACCTAGATTGCCCATACGCCCAAGCACTCATGTGCCTGCATAGTGCCCATACGCCTAGAATCTTGCCAAAATGCCTAAGTGTTGGGTCATGCGCCTAAATAGTGCTCATGCGCCTAGAAGTTTCCCATGTGCCTAAGTGTTCCCCATGCACCCAGAAGGCCATGTGCCTGCATAGTGCCCATGCGCCTAAGACTTAGAATTATTTTCTGAATTTTTGGGGAAATATAAAGTGTAAGCTTTGACTTAGGATGCTCTCAAGGGTGATGTAAGTTGACTTTTTGATGATGGGTGATGTATGTTATGTGATGTATGTTATTGTATGTGATGTGTATGTTGATATGATATGTATGGTATGGTTATAATTATGTTATGTTCATTGTTACGTATGCTTATTTTCCTTGGCTTTGTGTGGTATGGTTATGAAAGTAAATGGAAAGTATTATGTAACGTAAAGTATAAGATAATGAAAATAGGAACATAATGAAATGAAAGAATGCATGCATTAATGAAAGGAAAGTAAAGAAAGTCTTACAAGCCTTGTATGGAGGTTCACACCCAATGAAGGGTGTTAGCTCAATGGTGTGTGGGTTAGCTACCCCAGAAGGATGCACACTAGGGTCTAATCTTTGTGATTGACCATATGTGTGGGACCCTTATCGCTTACCCTTGTACTGTGGTTAGGCCACCGGGCACAATGTATGGGGGTCTATTTATAGACCTTGACCAGTAACCGCTTTATGCATGCCGGTGCGGTATGGCACATGGCATTGGTCCGGAATGTAAAGAAGTAAATGATGAATGTACGTACGGTACGAAAAGGAAGATAACGAATGATAACGATGATGTATGATGCTGAATGAATGAAAATTAATGAACGATGATAAAGATAATAATGATATTATCTTTGTGTACGTATGATGCATGATCACTTGTGAAAGTAAAGAAAGAAAAGTTAATGAAGTAAAGTATATTTTATTTTAAGACTTGAACTTACTCAGCAACGCTGATTTTTATATGTTTTCAGTTGGTAGGTAATTGATTGCTGAGGATGGCACGGGGGGCTAATTGGTTTATTTTGGATGGCATCCATTTTGTATAACGATAATTTTTTGTATTGTAATGCAACGAGTTATATTTTGTAATCTGTCAACGATGTATTATTTTGCAAAAGTAATTATAATGATATGAAATGGTTTTAAATTTATTCCGCTGCAATGTTTTAGTAATGGTGAATGTTACTTATATGTTTTTATGTGCAATGATCGACCAATTGTGAGCGTCCTGGGAACGGGACCTTACATTATGTATGATGAATGTGTATTCATTAAAAGAAGTTTCAAAAATATATATTTTCTATATTATTATAAAACTAGAACTCACTCAACAACGTTGACTTTGTATGCATATCAGTTGGAAGGTAATAATGTTGCTGAGGCATCCATGGGAGAATGAAGCTACTCGGCAATGGGAGTCCGGCATCCACTCATTTAAACTTATATTTTAATTCGTAAAGACCAACGTTAATGTTTTAAATTCTAGAGTAATATGTAACTTGACTACTTATCTATGAATGTGACGAATGACTTAAAGTATTTTGCTTCAACGTTTTCGTATATCAACATATTCTTTTACGTATTATGATATGAATGACAAGTTGTGAGGTGTAAGGCTTTGTTCCCAGGACGCTTATAGCTGGCCAATCATTGCTCATAAAACATATAATTACATTTAACTTTCATAAAACAATGCAACAGAACATTAAAATAACTTTTTCATTATAAATGCTTTTGCCAAACAATACAACATTCGTTACACAATTTCATTTGTTCATATTACAATGCAAAAAAATTAACAAAAGAATGTCATCCAAATGCCAAGTAGCTGCCCCGCACCATCCTCAGCAATGCTCACCTACCAACTGGAAAATGCATAAAAAAGTCAACGTTGCTGAGTGAGTTCTAGTTTAACATAAAACATACTTTATCATTCGTTTAATATCGTTCCTTACTTTCTTTCAAATCATAACAGACTTTCGAATGTGATCACACATCGTACGTACACATAGATAATAGTTATTATCTTCATCATCGTTCATTTATTATCTTCTCATTTTCATTTAGGTCTTGTCAGGTGCTTAACCCTCCTCTAGAGAACCAAGCAATTCATCTAGGGTTAAGCGACAAGGACCCCATACGTCTGGTCAATCACAAAGTCTGAACCCTTGTGTGCATCTTCATGGGGTATATAACCCGCACACAGTTGAGCTGACAACCCCTCATTGGGTGTGAACCTCCATACATTTGCTTAATCACATGGATTAAGCCTTAGTGTGCATCCTCATGGAGTAGCTAACCCGCACACGGTTTAGCTAACACTCTACATTGAGTGTGAACCTCCATACATTTGCTTGCAAGACTTTCTTACATTCGTTCATTCATTAATGCATGCATTCTTTACTTCGTTCCTCTTTTCATTATCTTCTACTTTACGTTACATAATACTTTCATTTCATTCATTAATATTCAACGTAAAGCCATAGGAAAATAAACAGACATAACAGGAACATTAACATACACATGCAACATCATCATGCAGGGCATCATACATACATAACATACACCATACATATCAACATGCATCAGCATCAATCATACATCATAACATGCCTATCATAACATCTCTGACCTCAAAAAGTCAACTTACATAGCCCCCAGGAACCTCCCAAGTCAAGCCTAAATTACACTTTTTCTCCAAAAAGTCAGAAATATTCTAAGTGTTCGTCCGCATTGGCCTTTTTGTTCATCCACATTTGTGTTTGTTCATCCGCATTTTTGTTTGTTCATCCGCATTTCCCATACTCCATCCGCATTTGTCATCTGCATTTGTTAAACACTTTCTCATCCGCATTTGGTCTTACCCATCCGCATTTGTCAATGTTCATCCGTATTGATCATCTGCATTTCACATACTTAATCAATGCTCATCCGCATTGGTCATCCGCATTTGCTCACACTGACTTTCTCATCCGCATTGACCTTACTCATCTGCATTTGCCATCCGCATTTCACATACTTAGTCAATGCTCATCCGCATTGGCTTTCCATCCACATTGACTTTCATCTGCATTATCATTCATCCGCATTTCACATACTTAGGTAATCATTCTAAACCCATTCGCACCTAAACATCAGATTCAGTTCCCAAACACCATCTAACATATTCTAACCATAACATCAACAAGCATAAATATAGACCAACATTATAACGCAACCACAGCATACACACATTCATACATACGCGTTCAAAACCCAGTTTAATAAAAACATACATTCATGCATTTCCAGCCCCAAAATCAGTTAAAACATGTAAAAAGAGGGGTTCTAGAACTCACCTTTGCAGCTCTTGTATGGCTTCTTCCAAACTCATCTACAATTTGAATTCAACCACCTAGAAACCCACTAATAACATATCCGAACACATACGTTTCACATAAGCATACACCCGAGGACATAACCGGTTAAGCACACCATAAAACCATGAATTCTTACCTTGAATTCGAATTATTTCTTGTTCTTCTTTCCAAAACCGAGAGTTCTCTACTGCACTTTCCTTCTCTCTCTAAAATGTCCGAGAATTTGTGATGTGTGTGACATATGGGCGGCCATACCACCTTTTACACCCACTTTTCAAAGATTTTGTCCTTTTTGTCACTTTTAACCCCTAGACTTGGGTTTTATTTCTTTACCTTCTTTCTCTCTATTTTTTTTACTTCAAAAAAATAACCAGGTGTTACAAGTCCACCCCCCCCTTATATAGGTTTCATCCTTGAAACCTGTTATTCCTCAAAGAATTATGGGTAATGCTGCCTCATTTCTTCTTCAGTCTCCCACGTAGACTCAGATCCCTTCCTATGCTTCCACTATACATGCACAAGAGGAACCATTTTATTTCTCAGCCTCTTCTCTTTTTTATCGATGATTGCCACTGGTTGCTCCACATAATTGAGTCGTTTATCCACTTCGATATATCCAGTGGAACAATCATATCTTCATCCGCTAAACATTTCCTCAAATGAGATACATGGAATGTTGGGTGAATTCCACTTAACTCTTCTGGTAGTTCTAGTCTATAGGCCACCTCTCCTACTTGAGCGACGATTCAGAAAGGCCCTATATACCTTGGGCTCAACTTGCCTTGCTTCCTGAATCGGATGATACCCTTCCAAGGTGAGACCTTCAACATAACCTGGTCACCCACCTTAAAGTCAATCGGTTTGCGTCGTTTATCAGCATACGACTTCTATCTATCTTTGGTTGCCTTCAGAAGGCTTTGATCTTTTCAAGCTTCTCAGTCGTAGCCTCAATCACCTCAACGCTCCCTAACTTCTACTGACCAATATCACCCAACACACGGGTGTTCGGCATCTCCTACTGTATAGCATCTCATAAGGGGGCATTTTGGCATGATAACTATTGTTATATGAGAACTCAGCTAACGGTAAGTGGTCATCCCAACTTCCTCCAAAATCGAAAACACATGCCCAAAGCATGTCCTCCAATGTCTGAATGGTCCTCTCTAACTGACCATCCGTCTGGGGATGATAAGCCGTGCTGATGTGTAACCTCGTCCCCATAGCATCGTGGAATTTCTTCCAAAATTTGGATGTAAACCGGGTGTCACGATCGGACATAATCGACACCGGTACACCATGACGAGTTACAATCTCCTTAATGAAAAGATCTTCCAACCTCTCAGATGAATATGTCTCACGGATCGGTAGAAAGTGAACACTATTCGTCAAACGGTCAACTATCACCTATATGGCATCATACCCTTTCGGGCTATGTCACACCCCAACCTTGACGGCGGAAACGTCGAGATGTGAGGGTTAAGATTGTTCACAGCTACATAACGCTATATTTAAATGTAAATATTAAAATTAGAAGTTTCGAAAGGCATTACAAACATAAGTCTCAAACATGAAATAAGTTCAAACATAACAAGACAAAACATAGTCTTTTTATTTCATTAACTAGGTCCAAGTCCTAGATTATTCCAAGCTTCAAAAGTTCACTTTAAACTTAAGGATGACCTGAAACATGATAAAAATAAAGGTCAACTATAAATAGTTGGTGAGTTTCCAAGGTTTTCATACGTAATATGATAAGGTTACAAGTAGCAATTCAAGTCATAGGTCATAAGTTAGTAAGGTTATAGAACACATATCGTTACAACCAAACCTCGACTTGATTACAAGTATAAAAGAATGGCTAAGTGTATTTGGTTCCCATGATGAACAAGCATACGTCATCAGGAGTCGGCAATACATCGACTTTAGCACCAAATAGGCTTGTCAGGCCCAAAGATCTAAGACGTCGCCAGGCTAGCAATAGTTAATGATTGTAAACAAACTATGTATCTCATATAATCACCTACAACACACAAATAACCATGACAAAATATAAAGATGAATTGCAAGTGCTTTACAAGTCTCAAACGTTTATAAGTGTATGATGTATAAGTATCATGTTTCACCCCAAAATAGTGTGAAAAATGTAAAAAGGGGCAAGGAAACTCACATGGCAATAAGTATATAATGGAGATTATTTAAGAATAGTAAATGTCGTTCCAAGATAAAACATCACAAGGCACCTAAATATATAAATATTACAAGATTTAAGTTTAATAAGTTTAACGAATTAGAGAGGGCTAGGGTTCTAAGTCGAATTTGGGGTTTTTTGTAAATACGCTAAATAATAAGTATTTCATGTCTTTTACTAGAAAATATGCAGTTAATCCATTTAAAATAACTAATAAGGTCTACATATAAAATTTAAATAAACACTTGGAACAACATGATTTAAACGATAATAATTTAAAGGTAATATTTAAATCAAAGATCATTTTGTTAACTAAGATTGGAAATCCATTTTAATAGGAATAAAACTTAGAATAATCTTTGTAAAAAGGTTTTATTGAAATTTATTTTATTATCTATATTTTAATAAAATTCTAGAAAATT
>BJCM01271363.1:7871-25226 GCA_018326385.1 Flaveria bidentis
ATGAAGCGTGACGTGGTGGAGTATGTGAGTAAATGCCTTACTTGTCTACAGGTGAAGGCCGAGCATCAGAAGCCATATGGGAAGATCCAACCATTGGATATACCGGAATGGAAGTGGGAGCACATCACCATGGATTTCATCACGAAGCTGCCGCGTACCCTGAAAGGGTATGATGCCATATGGGTGATTGTTGACCATCTAACGAAGAGTGATCACTTCCTACCGATCCGCGAGACATATTCGTCTGTGAGGTTGGCTGACCTGTTCATCAAAGAGATTGTAACTCGTCACGGTGTACCGGTGTCCATTGTGTCTGATCGTGACACCCGGTTTACATCCAAATTTTGGAAAATTCCACGACGCTATGGGGATGAGGTTACATATCAGCACGGCTTATCATCCCTAGGCTGATGGTCAATCTGAGAGGACCATTCAGACATTGGAGGACATGCTTCGGGCATGTGTGATTTACTTTGGGGGGAGTTGGGATGACCACCTACCGTTAGCCGAATTCTCATACAACAAAAGTTATCATGCCAGCATTAGTATGCCACCATATGAGATGCTATACGGTAGGAGATGCAGAACACCCGTCTGTTGAGGTGATATTGGTCATAAAGAGATAGGGAGCGTCGAGGTAATCGAGGTTACGACTGAAAAGCTTGAGAAGATTAAAGCCTTCATGAAGGCAGCCAAAGATAGGCAGAAGTCGTATGCTGATAAACGACGCAGACCAATCGAGTTCCAGGTGGGTGACCGGGTTATGTTGAAGGTCTCACCTTGGAAGGGTATCATCCGATTCAGGAAACGAGGTAAGCTAAGCCCTAGATACATAGGACCTTTCTGAATCATTGCTCGAGTAGGAAAGGTGGCCTATAGATTGGAGTTACCAGATGAGTTAAGTGGAATTCACCCGACATTCCATGTATCTCATCTGAGAAAGTGTTTAGCTGATGAAGACATGATTGTTCCACTGGAAGATATCGAAGTAGACAAACGACTCAATTATGTGTAGCAACCGGTGGCAATCATCGATCGTAAAGAGAAGAGGTTGAGGAATAAAGTGGTTCCCCTTGTGCGTGTACAGTGGAAGCACAGGAAGGGATCCGAATCTACATGGGAAACTGAGGAGGAGATGAGGCAACATTATCCTCGTCTGTTTGAGGAATAATAGGTTTCGGGGACGAAACCTATATAAGGGGGTGGACTTGTAACACCCGTCTATTTAAAAAGACAAGAAATGAAGAATAAAAAGAAAGAAAAGTAATAAAGTCCAAGTGGAGGGACTAAAAGTGTCCAAAAGGACAAATTTTTGTAAAAGTTGGTGTAAAGGTGGGCATGGCCGTCCACCCTCATTTCACATCACCATCTTCAATCGTTTTTTTTAGAGAGAGAGAGAGAGAGAGAGAGAGAGAGAGATCTCGGCTGAAGAAGAAGAAGAAGAAGAGAAGCGAATTCAAGGTAAGAATTCGAGGTTTTTATGTGTTTATGACGGGTTTTATCTCGGTTACATGCTTATGTGCTTACATGCTCTGTGTGTGTGTGTCCGTGTGTGTGTTTTGGTGTGTTTTTAGGTGGTTGAACTCATTGGAAAGCGGGTTAAAAGGAAGAAACACCCAAGTTGCACCAGGTGAGTTTCTAGACCCCGGTTTCTACTGGTTTTGAACATCTTTGGGGCTGAAAATGTATTAAAAAGATTTTCAAATGTTTATGTATGTTACCCGTATGTATTATGCTTGTTAAATGTTGATTCTTGAATGCTTATAGGTTGTTCATATTTAGAATAGCCATATTAAGCTTAGAACAGATGAGTTTGAGGATTGGGTTTGAAAACATACTAGAAACATGTTACACAGAAGGTTCATACGCCTGAAAATGCCATAGAAGGATTTAAATGTAACCCATGCGCCTGAACAGTGGCCCATGCGCCCAAAATTGCCTTAGAAATGTTCCTCATGCGCCTGAACAGTGGTCCATGCGCCTAGAAATATTAGTCGGACGACTAAGTGTAGCCCATGCGCCCAAGAGGCCCATGCGCCTAAGAGTTCATACGCCCCAATAGTGCCCATGCGCCTGAATAGTTCATGCGCCTAAGTGATAAAATGATTAAGTGTTGGCTGATACGCCTATATAGTAATGAAACGCCCGAACAGGGCTCATGCGCCCAAATAGTGCCCATGCGCCTAAGCACTTAGAAATTTTTACAAAATTTTCTGGGAGTCTATGCTTTAGCGTTTTGACCAAGGTTGACTAGGGCTTATTAATGATGGGTTTCATGCATGATATGATTGTTTCTTATTATTATCATTGCTAATATTATTATTACTTATAGTGTGTGACTTTACGTGGTATGTTTATTATCGTAACGTAAAGTATATTGTAATAATAAAGATAAAGAGCAATAAAGAAAAGAAGAGGAACATTAATAAAATGTTAACAAGTCTTGCAAGCTTACAGGAGGGACACGACCGTGTTGTCGTTAGCTTAACTGTGCTGAGGGTTAGCTACCCTATTATGCACATAGGGCCAATCAATTGAGATTGGCAGGACCCTTGTAGCGTACCCTAGGTGATTGGGTCGGCCTTGTACACAGTACACAACACCCTTTCGAGGGATACAGTTGACCCTTTCGAGGGATATAGTTGACCCTTTCGAGGGATATAGATGGCCCTTCACCTGTTTTCCATCGCGCATATAGTTGGGGTATTGCTCATTGGTCCATACAGACAGTGAAAGATAAGATAAAAGTTTACAGAACATACAAGGCATACAGTAATGAGAACGAACAATATTTGTTCATATAGTTAATGTGTGCTCGGATATACAGTAAAAAGATGTATTTTACAGCAAAGAGTATTTTCATATACGACATACAGAAAGTATTTTATTACTTATAAAACAAGAACTCACTCAGCAACGTTGACTTTTATACATTTTCAGTTGGCAGGTGATTATTGCTGAGGATGACACGAGGGTGAAGATACTCGGCAGGGAAAGACTAATATCCATTCGTATTTTTATGTTGTTGTTGTTTTGTAATGCAGTAAAACAATTCTTTTGTAATCAATTAAACAATGCGGTATTTCTCAACCACAGTGGTTTATATGAAATGAATGGTTTTTGATAAATTATTTCCGCTGCTTAAGTTTGTATAATTATAATGTTTAATGTTTTAACTGTTGTGATTAACCAACTGTGAGGTTTCCGGGAATGGGGCCTTACATGTTCTTTCCCCTTCTTGTAATTTGTAATTTGTATCAAGCCATTTTTTACTTATTTATGACATCTCAAGAATGTTCTTCTATATCCTCTCCTACTTATACTAATTTAGTTGTCTATTCCAAAAATAAGATGCTCTATGACCATATTGCTCTTAGTTAAACATGATATGAATTTAGCTACACTACAATAACGAATTTATTTATGAAAATTGAATGTCTATGTGTAACGATCATACACTCGACCAAGAAGGATGATGTTTAAATATTTAAGATGAATTTACATGTGTAAAATCCTCTCATATACATTTTAATGAATTATTATAATTGCTAATCTTTAGAAATTACTAGTTGTAATTTGTTTAGGATTGGCTAGTGCAATAATGCTTTTTATAATTGTAATTTAGATAATATAGGTTAAAGGAATGTATGTTGATATTTATGGTTAACATACACTTGTCATTTTATCTTCATGATATATGTTTACCACTCATGTTTAATCTACCAACTAGTTGATTATTTAGAATAATCTTAGACTCGCTAATCTAATTATTATCAAACAATCACATGTTATCTTCATGAAAACTTCAACGAATGATCCTAGGTGTTTAATTTGTATGTTCCTAGCAGAAGTTCTGTCTTTTCCAAAAGAAACTTTAGCTTAGACCTTTTTAGCGGGAGCACTTGTTAGATTTTAACATAATACTGGGTACTAGCAAGAAGGACTTTGAAGCCATGATAATGTTTTCTTCTCATTGATTACCTGCGAAGTTTGTTTTAATCATTAGCTTACTGTTAGCGATAGTCAAACCATCAAATTGTTATTCTGCGAGCTAGACATTAACGAAAGTTGACCATTAGGATCTGCCATGTCTTTGGATGATATTTAGTTCTTATTAACACAATATTACTATCACGATAGATACACTTCTAAAATACAAATTAAACATCAAACTAAAACAAATAGTGACTTGTATAATCTAATCTAAAAAACCTTAAATGTTGACCATTACTATGACCAACGATTGATAATGAATTGGCCAAAAAATCAAGATGTATACCACAATCAATAAGGTAATCAAACAAAACAAAAGTCACTCGTAAAGCTATAAGTAAATGTAGACGACACCCCAAACTACATTACACTTCCATTTATGATTTTAACGTACTTTTCTTCACAATCTTCTTTTTTGGACTTATGTGGGGGTCATTAGTAATTAGTGCTCTAAACACAACCCAATAGCTTTTTCTTAAATAGTTATCGAGAATCAAACCCTTATCTTGCAATCGTATTACTAGAGGTGTACAAACTGATTAGATTTTTAAACCGGACCAATTTCTTTTGAATATGTACAACTGGTTTTTTTAATTGTATCGGTTTCAAACTAGTTTTTCATCAAGAATCCTCAAACAAAATTTTGATGCTGGGGTACTAACCGGTATACAAACCATCGGTTTGGGTTGGGTTACAAACCGATTTGATTTTTTTGGGTTTTTCTTCCAAACTGGGTTTTTTTGTACATCTCTATGGCTCTAAGTATCCACCAGACTAGAGTAGGGGTGAGCATGAAGTCAGAATTCCCATATTATACCGATACCCGATCCCATATTTATAATTTATAATTTATTTTTCAATTATTAAATTTAAAATTTATTTATATATATTTTACGTAATACTTTCGTTAAACAGGTGGTTGCTAATCAATTCTTTACTGAGTCGATACACACTGATAAGCATTTACAAATGTTGAAGAGTTCAAATAAGATGGTAAATATGCAATTGAGTAGCACTATGCAAAAGAATTATGATAAATATTGGAGGAAGGATTAAAAATTTAATAAGCATCTATACTTCACAACTATACTAGATCCTTTTTGGAAAGTTCGTGTCATTTCATTTGGTCATAACAAAATATTTATGGCTGAGAAAGAAAGTGGACAAACAGAATATGACATTAAAAGTAAGATTGACACGATGGTTAAATCTATCATCGAAGAACTGAAGATAGTATTTGATTTCTATAAAAGAGCAAATGAAAACCAAAGTTCAAAAAATGTTACACAAAAAAACATTGAACTATCACCACAAGGAGATAACAGGGACAATGATTTGTTACACAAAAAAACGTTGAACCATCATCACAAGGAGATAACAGGGACAATGATTTTTTAAGTGACTTCAAATAGATTTGTGAATTTACAGTATACAACACCAAGACAAAACTTCAAAGGTATATTCGGGATAAGGAAGATGATGATTACCGGGGATTTGATATTTTTACAATGGTGGAAAGGTTCTTCTTTAAAGTATTTGATATTAGCAAATATGGGTAAAGGTATATCAAATTATGTATTCTTAATATTTACCTTTTGCCTTCTAATTTAAAATTTTCCTTAATACTTTATGTAGATTTATTAGCCATTCATGTTTCAAGTTTAATTTTCGAGTAAGCTTTTAGTATGGGTGAAAGAGTTCTGGCAACACATAGAAGTTCACTTTCCCCTCCGGTTGTTGAAGCACAAACTCGAGGAGGATGGGGCAAAATTTAATGATATTGGAACACAAGCTAACATACAATTTATACATACTTCGTATATATGACCTTATTTTTAAATTAGAATTTTGCTTTGAAGAAATTTCTAATAACCAGAAACCAAGTAACACGAATGTTGATTGAGATTAACCGGTGATCACGGGTGCATGTGGAAATATGAATGAATACATTTTTCTAGTGACGATAATTACTTACATTGTTGGTTTCTTTAACGTCTTTTTTACCTAAGCTAGACAAGTTATTTCTCTTTGTTTTGATTATTAAGACTGCTGCTTTAGCTTTTGTTTGGTTGGATCATGTTGGCATGTTTGGCTTGACATTTTTTTGAAATTTCAGATTGCTTTCATTTTTGTATGGTTGGTCATTTATAGGTTGTCAGTTTTACATTTTTCTCAGATTGTTGCTTGGAATTTCTCTTAGTTTTGATAGTATAACCTAACAATTTTTACATGGTATTTTATCAAACAACTTGTGTACATAGAAAAACATAAAATTAATATCATCCCAGTACCAAAATCTTACTCAATACAAGATCATTAAGATGTAACGAAGATTCAAGTCATATTGTAGTATTGTAACTTCAAATACAATAATATTATAACCTAAATCTATATATTAATGAGAAATATATGTAGGTTACCTTCAAATGCAATGTAGACTCTTGGTCGTTGATATATTTTACATAACCCGGTACCCGATCTACCAAATTCCTGAATACCAATTGATGTTCTGTAGTTACGGTCTCGGTTATCAATTTTCAATCTTTTCGATACTTAGGTCGGGTCATGAATACCCAAACTATGCTCGGTTATCCGATGTTGCTCACCCCTAGACTAGAGAATCCCAACCCAATAATTCTAATACATATGAGCCTTTTTTTTGTTCTTTCCCCAAAATGGGCCTTTATTATTTGGGGCCATAGCCTTTGTTGGGCCGGCCCTGTGCTTATCTGCATCAATTCATTTACATACTCGTGACTCGTGAGTTAAACTTGGGATGAAAAATTCCTCTTATTATCATCAACCTAATAAGTGCTTCGAAATCTCTCGAATTTTGATTTCAATGCATTTCGAATGATCCATCCATCCATCGCTTGCTCTTCGTGCTCCGTAATTTCCCCTTTTTTCCCCCTAATTTCTGTTTACTTTGCTGAATCTTACTAGCCATTTTTAGGTTACTTTTCTTTGTTTGTTCGATTCAATCCATTTCAACTTTTTTGAGAAATCTATCGAATCTTGAAGTTTAGTATCAATCGCAAGATTTTGGAGATGAGAAATGGTAAATTAGAGGTCTCATTTTAGGTTTTCTGAAGAATCATTAGTGGAATTTGAGGATACACAAGCAGTAAATGGATAACCCTAATTCAGTCCCTAGCTCAAATGAGGATCACCCTCGGTTAAAGTTTTTGTGCAGCTTTAATGGCAGCATATTACCCCGTCCGCAAGATGGTAAGCTTAGATATGTAGGTGGGGAAACTCGAATTGTGAGTGTTCCTAGGGATATTGGTTTTGAGCAACTGATGGGGAAGATGAAGCAACTGTTTGATGGTGCAATTGTTTTGAAGTACCAGCAGCCTGATGAGGATCTTGATGCTCTTGTTTCTGTTGTAAATGATGATGATGTGACTAATATGATGGAGGAATATGAGAAGTTGGGTTCAGGAGATGGGTTTACTAGGCTTAGGTTGTTCTTATTCTCTAGTGTTGAACAGGATGATTCGTTGCATTTTCTTGATAGGGATGAGTTGGATAATGAAAGGAGGTATATTGATGCTTTGAACAGTCATAATGATTCTCCGGTTGATGATGTGAACTCCATTGATCAGTACTTTAATCAAATGAATCTTGATGGTAACTTTTATAACCCTAGGAATTTTGAGGTTCCGATTTCACCGGTTGGTTTGCAGCATGTGAGAATTCCTCACCAACAGTCTTTTAATCAAAGGTATAGTGAAATGGAAGCCCCATGGAGCCCTGCTTATTACTCTCCAAGAAATTATGGCAATGAGTTCCCTAATTCGCCTTCTTCTTCACGGTATAATAATCCTTATGGTGATCCAGTTGACCCAAGTTTTGATAGGGTTCTTCCTGAAGAGTATTTAAGGCAGCAAAATGCTGTTCATCAAACTCAATATGATCAACAGCTACCATATCCGGAGAGTGTTGTTGGTTTTCCTGGCAACATACTTCATGGTCCTCATCAGGTTAATAATCCATCTTTCTATAATAATATGGGGCACACTGCATATCCAGATGCTAACCATGTGACATCACATTATGTTCATCATGTGTTTGGTAATGAGGTCTTTCATGATCAACCTATGGCTGCAGGCTTTCATAATGGTTATGGGCCGGCACATGCTTTGTGGAGAAATGGTCAAAGTCAAGTTCAAGAAAATGGTTCATATAATTTAGGGTATGTTAGGACTACAATGGAGTCTAGTCCTAGGGTTCCAGTTGGGGTGGAGAATTTTAGTCAGCATCACTTACCAACTGAACCAGTAGTCCAACTCATGCCCGCACCTGTGAATATTATGCCTGAACCCGTCCAACTTACTCCTGATCCAGTTCCGTTTACCCCTGAACCCATCCAGCATACATCAGATCCGGTTGAATTTGGTCTTGAACCCATCCAATCAACTTCAGTACCTGTCCAGCTTACTCCAGGCTTGCTTGGCTTGCCACACTGCTTAGATTCTATGGATCCTGTGAACACCTTGAACATTGAAGTAAGAAATAATTCAACTAGTATACAAGATGGTTTCAGTAGTGAAAAGTTAAATTTACCTGTGAAGCAAATAATTGGAGCTGACAACAATGATCAACAAAATGGTCCTATTTCAAAAAATGAAGAAATTATAAATGAATCTGTAAAGAAAGCGCTCTTAGAAGGTGCTGATGACGATCAAGAAAAAGCTGCTACTGCTGCTCTAAATGATGATAAAGTCAAAGAAGAAACCGTGCAGGAATTAGACACAGTGGTGAGTAAAGGGTACTTGTTAGATTTGATGATTTCGTGTCGACCGGCTTACCTAATGAATAGGTTGATTTGGATTATTTTGAATCTCAAACAGTTCATTTGTTAAGTTAAAATTTTAAGCTGATGAGGTAACAGTTGAAACTGGTTTAAAGCTGGGTGAAGTGTATTATTTATGCATACAATCTCAAATCACTTAATTTTAAAGACTTTTATTGTTATTTGAATGGAATTGTTTCTGTAGTCATATCTAATGCATTATTAGTATTCATTAAAAACTAACAAATATGTGTATTTGTGTCAACCCAAGGTTATTGAGTTTTGACCCATACCAAATATGAGCAGTTTTGACTAACTACTTATTTCTTTATTTATTGTTTTAATCTCTTATTCTTTATAGGACGCTCCTGCGGATTTGGAGTTAGATTCTGACAGTGACACCCAAAACAACACAAAGATTGAACCGACAAAGGCGGAGGAGGAAGCTATTGCGAGGGGTCTACAGGTTCTTCTCTGCCTGCATTTATATTAAATTTGCCAAAACCATGTGACTTACAGCCAGTTTGTATTCATATGCTTCATTAGACTATTCATAATGATGATCTGGAGGAAGTAAGGGAGTTGGGATCTGGTACATATGGAGCTGTTTATCATGGGAAATGGAAGGGTTCAGATGTAGCCATCAAAAGAATTAAAGCTAGTTGTTTTGCTGGCAGACCATCTGAAAGAGAACGTTTGGTATAATTGCATTAATGCTCTTTTTGTGTCATTTCTATTTTTAAATATATCAGTATTTTCTACCAAATATATGTTATTGGTAAAATATTCGGATTATTTAGCTATTAATTATACATACAGATTGCAGATTTTTGGAAGGAGGCACTGATTCTAAGCTCATTGCACCACCCGAATGTTGTCTCCTTTTATGGTGTAGTTCGTGATGGGCCTGATGGCTCTTTGGCAACTGTAACAGAGTTCATGGTCAATGGATCTCTCAAGCAGTTTCTCCAGAAAAAAGACAGGTATTGATTTTACTGAATTGCAATAAGTTTTTAATAGATTCCAATGCCTGATTAGTTAGGTTTTTGTTTTCCACCAAGATATGTAATCCTCTTGATCATTTAACCAACTATACTAAGAAATTAGAAAAAACCGACTATCGGTTATTTTATGATAATGGAACTGTCAACCAACTAACTTGAAAATATGATTTAAACATGTTCTAAACTTTGTACAATTATGGCTGAAAACTTTTTGAACTGTTTAAATAGTTCATACATATACAGTGGTTATGACATACATTTTTTAGTATTATGTTGCTTATTTAAACATTGATATAGTATTTATTAATTGTAGCTTAATAGTGTAATTACCTGGATTTAAAAAGAGTGAAACGCATAGGGTTCTGGAAGGCAAGGAGTGAGACGCAAGTCTTGCATATGTGAGGTGTTTGGTCTTTAAAAAGCATGTGTTTAAATAACATTTCCTGTTTATCCTTGAACACCTAAGTGTACCATAAAAATTCTTATAAATTAATTCTAGATTGTTATATGTACAACCAAAAACTCTCAAAGAAACAAAATATTTACTTTAAATATTATAGTTTAAAAAGTCGTTACTTTTTAAAAGAATCAAGCTACCTGATTCATCAAAAATAAGAAATCACCTGAACGAGGACACGCCTCACACTAGTAAGTCAGGCGACACAAATGCGGGTAATCGGAGGAAAAAGCAGAAAATAAAGAGATACGTCTGAGACATGTAAAACACGTCTTGCTAATAATAGGCATGGCACAAAACAAAATAAGTAAACTTCTAGTTGTGTGAAGTTGAAGATCACATATCTACTGTGGTTTAAAAAGAAAACTCTAAAAAGGAACTTTAGCATTCAGTCATCCTTTTATATATAGTATAATTTGAATATCAAATACAGAATTATACATTTAATATCATAGTTTCTTTTGACTGCAAAACCACTCATGCCGCCAGTTTCGTTATTCTCTTTTTTACGACGGATTCGAGCAGGGGGCTCTATTAGAGCAGCCTTTCTACCCTTTGGGTACAGAAAAGACTTACGCTCATCCCACTCTCCCTAGACCCTACTAATAGCTTTGCCATTCGTGGGATCTACTGGGCACATTTGTTCTTACAACAGATACACCAAGTCACCAACACATTCCAAGACTCCTCTGTCTCTCTATTCTCTCTTTTATTACCGCTTCATCGTCTCACACCTTAAACCAAGGTGGTTGCTTGTTTCTCTTCTAAAATTGTGTTGGCAACTTGGTTTTTAAAAGGTGTGAGGCGCTTAGAGTCCCGAAAACCAAGGTGCTAGGTGCAAGGTGAAGGCGCTAGCCAAAAACACTTGAGGTGTTTTGGTATTAAAAGAATACTAATAAAGTAATTATGTATGACAAGGTTTACCTTGTTAATGCTTGAAAGTAAAAAAGATACGTATTAATTGGTTATATAAGAAAGTGAGTAAGTGACCAAATAACAGTCTCTAGTCTTGACAGAGTAGTAAGATGGTTTAATTTAATATACTAATCTAAAAGTTTATCTACAAGTACAAGTGAACAGAAAATTAATTTAAAGAGCCCAACTTTTTCTTATGCCTCTTTGTATATTATCCAACAGTTTATATCAACAGGCAATGTACATATGAACTGAAAATAAATTACAAGTCTTATGCATCTCTGATTCTATGTCTCTTTTAGGAAAAAAAACTCTGCAATTTTTAATGTCTCTGGTTTTGAGTTTCTTTAGCAAATATCCAACAGATTATAAATATGCCAGAGGAAATATAACTTAAAAACAGAAAGTAAAACTCCAGTTGTAGAGTTTGTAAATTGTAATACGACTTCGAAGATGGTTTGGTAAAGATGAAGTAAAGAACATGCCTGTGAATTTGTGATCAGTTATTAGGTGAAGTGAAAAGATAATAACCACCATGACCAGTAAACTAAACTTTGAAATAGAAAATATATTAGCCGCCTGATACAAGAAGCGCCTGAAGTGGCACCTCAGGCTAAAGCTACTGACGCAGGCTACTTCATGGAGTTGCCCTGCTTTGTAACCTCTGAAGCGTTTTAGGGCATTTTAGATATTTGACTAACATTTAAACATTACTATGAAGCCATGTCCTATTAAACATTGCATTCATTATGGGATTGATTGGTGACAGAACTATTGATCGGCGTAAGAGACTTATCATAGCAATGGACACTTCTTTTGGAATGGAATATTTGCATGGAAAGAATATAGTTCATTTTGATCTAAAATGTGCAAACCTACTTGTGAACATGAGAGATCCACATCGACCAATATGCAAGGTATGTGATTTAATCATATTCTTCTCAGTTATTTTTTTCTTACCTCCAATATTTCTTGGGCTCTATACTAAAATTATAGAATATTTTAATAAATATATATATTTCTGTGTATGTGTATCTGCATTCTTGTAGATAGGAGATCTTGGGCTATCCAAGGTGAAACAACAAACTTTAGTGTCTGGTGGTGTTAGAGGAACATTGCCATGGATGGCACCTGAGCTGCTTAGTGGCAAAAATCACATGGTATCTGAAAAGGTAAATCGCTACATATGAAATAACTACAAAGAACTTTCTTATTCTATATTTCTTGAGTAAGTGTCATAAATAACCTATATATTTCTTATTTTGCATTAAAAATTTACTTAACCTAATTTTGGTATTATAAAGTCCCTAAAGTTGTAAAAAAATGTGAAGAAGTACCCTATCCCTAATTTTGATATATTTAAATCCCTAAACTTGTTTATATATGTGATTTACTAGGTATGGTTATGGTAAAATCCCTAAGCTTGTTTAGTAGAAAAATAATTAAAACAGTGACTTGTTACCGTGATCCAATTTTTGTGAAGTAACATTCAACATTCCTGCGTAAGAAAAATTATACAATCTTGTTTTGACCAATTTAAGAAGTAACAAGTCATATTTTTTTTTCAAATTCATATTCATCACAAGTTTAGGGATTTTACCATACCAAGAGACACTTTTTTCGTGTATTTTTGACAACTTTAGTGACTTTAATGTACTAAAATTAGGTAAAGAGACTTTTTCATGTAAAATGGGAAAATATGCTGGTTTATCATGGTATTAACTCGTATATCTTCCCTTGAAAATATGTTTCTTTTCATAATACCATTTATTTATTAGTTTTCTGCTTAATCTAGATTGATGTATACTCATTTGGGATTGTCATGTGGGAACTGCTAACCGGAGACGAACCATATGGAGATATGCATTGTGCTTCCATTATTGGTATGACGCTAGCTTGTTCATCTTTGCCATTTCAAAAGTGTGAATAAATCTCTTTTAAAGTATTTGTATTCAGAAAATTAGATAATAAAATAAGTATTTATAATAATTTTGAATATGATATGATGTGATGTCATGCAGGAGGCATTTTGAACAACTCATTACGTCCAACAATCCCGACATGGTGTGATCCTGAATGGAAGGCCTTAATGGGAAGCTGTTGGTCTGCTGAACCGTCCGATAGACCATCTTTTTCTGAAATTTCTCAGAAATTGAGAAGTATGGCTGCAGCTATCAACGTGAAATGACTTTTTTGCCCCTGCAATCGACGATCTGCTGTTGCAAGCCTTCATGGTTCAGACCAGAGAGCCATTGCATTGTAGCCCTTTGGGACTAAAGTTAAAGGAATGCAGTTGTATATAACAACTCTGCAAGTCCAAGGTATTATTGTCTTATGTTTTAGCAGGCAATAATATGTTTTCTTTATGAGCGGTTGATTTTCAAAATTTTATTTGTGTTTCTTCAAACATCGGTAGGCTTGTTGTTTTATACTTTCATCATCATCATCAAGTAGATTTGCTAGAATATTTTTGTTATTTAAAGACCCCTTGGTTGGTGGGTGTTTCAGTGTGTTTTATTTCTGAAACATTCAATCCCCATTCCGAGATGTTTTGCCTCTATTCTCTTGCTGAACTAACATGTTGCACACAAACACACATATACATCATAGGTAAATATACCTCGTAAGTTGTTAATCTCATAATATGTAATTGGATGAAATTGCCGTATTTGCTAACTAATGTAACAGATTGATGTAATTTTTGTTTCATAATTTTTGGTAAAGTGCTTTTCTAATTGCACTCTACTTTGTAATATTATTTAGTTTAATCGAAGTTTATTGTTATAAATGAAGTATTAGTCATCACAAATACCAGTGGGTGTAGATGGAAACAGTAACACTAATAAGTAACATTGTTGGGTTATAACACACACATTAGAACATCAGTTTTTCTATAAAAATGGTTTAGATGAATGAAAATCTATTTTTTAAAATGGTATAGTTGGAAAACTATTTATTAAGATAGTGTGTTTTGAACTTTGTAGTTTCTCACTCTTATTCTCATTGCATACTTAAATTAGTAGTTGTTTTTAAATTATCTTAATAATGATTTTAGAATATTATTTTTTGATGAATTTTCTAAAGATATATTTTAATTTTATTTTAAAATGTTTTGTAATTATAGATTTTAAACAATTCTTTTTAGTGTGATGTGTTGATTATTAAATACAGTTGATTAAGGATTAAAGAATTTGTTGGATGATAAACTCTTGATAGTTTTGTAGTTGCTTTGAAAACATCTAAGAATTGAGTTATATCTGTAATAATTCTCCACTCTAAACCGAATATGAAATAATCCGACCATGCGACATAAGAATATGAAAATTGTTTAGTGTTTTTTTGCCACAAAGAGCTATAAAGGATTTTCGAAGTTGAATTTCACATAGATGTTTTGCAGATAGAAATCTAATGGGGACACATTTTCTTATAATTTGCAAGTCTTTTTGTATTAGTTTTAAAAATGTCATGTAAAGTATTTTTCAAACGGTATTTGAAATCATAAACCTTTGAACATTGAGTTCATCTTCCACAACCAAATTAGTAATTGTGCAACACATCGGCTATGAGTAAACGACAACACAACTCGGTGTATATTTTCATTTTAGTTTGGCAGTCGTGGTTGTGTTGTTTGACGTGTCATTAAAGGATATGAAAAATTGTTTTCTAATTTACAAGTCTTTCTTATAAAATCTAAAATTTTAAATAAATTTTCATTGATATGCGGATATTCAAACAACTCAAACGTGATCATACGTTCCATCATTTATCATATTTTTGGATCTAGTCGATGGGTGGTGGCATAAAGGTATGGTTCCGGTAAAACGTGTGGAGCCGACATTGGTAGTTAAGTTAATGGTTTGTAAATTTTCAAAAATTAGATTTATGTTTTTTCTTTCTTATTATCAATAATTTAAACAATTGCGTGTAATGGTAGCATGATTTACGTGAGTGTAATGTTGTTGGAGAGTTTCTTCAATCAATTTTGTCAGCAACGGTGGTTGTAAAAGTGGTCGAATGACAAGTTTCTTGAATTATGAACTTTGTTATTCGCTTTTAACCATATATATGTCAAAGTTCCATATACCCCGGTCACTTCTAGTTGTTGTATGACTTTGATTCAGGGTGTTTTTCAACGACTTACAATATTTGATTACATGATTCTTAAATTTGTGTTGGAATTTGGTTTAAAAAATGTCACGCAACTATTGCATCAAGTTTGGTTTTGACCATTTGACATTTCACATAAATCGAATTTTGACCAAAGTTGCTTATTCCACATAGTTGGTAAAATTCTCACATCGAAAGCTTGACTTGAGGGTGCATCGGTTAGAACGTATGATTAGGAAGCCATAGCGTTTTGAGACTTAAAAATTTCTTTGAGTTTCTAGAGATCTTTTTTGTGTGATTTACATATTTGAGTGATCTAATCAAACCATTTCCAATCCCTATGCATATTGGAATATAGGTGCAAAATGCTTTTAAAAGGGTCAATTAAGATGGTAAAAAAGCCTTCAAAAGGTCAAACAACCGTTATATAACATCTAGAGTTTTTAAACTTTTCAAACCAGGTTCAACTTGGTTGGATCGTGTCGGGTTGGAAACCGGAATGTGTAGAACTCGGTTTGAAACCAGGTTTTACGCAAGCATCACAAAGCAGATGTAACCTAACGGGGTTTTTCAAGTTCGAACAATGTCTCAAGGCTATCAAGTTCAACTTGGGTGTGTCAAGTCATCAAGTCGGGTGGATTCGGGTCGGACATGTACCTTTAAGCTTAGTAGTCTTGAGCATTATATAAAACTCTATACTGACTTCTTTCAGCCATTCATATTATAGTTCATTACAATAGGTAGTTAAAAATAAAACCTATTAGAAATTCATAGGATGAATAATGCAAGTTGCCATGTTTCATCTTGTCCCACATCGATGGGGGAGAAATCACTAAGGGGCTGTTTGTTTACGTCTGACCGGGCTGGCCCGGTTGACTCGGTCAGCGGGTCAGCCTGTTTGATACTCGCGTGGAGCCAGCTGACCAGGTCATTTCTTCTGACCCAAACCTGAAAAAATGAGTTGCTAACCCAAACCAGCCCCCATTTGCACACCACAAACACCCAAATCCACCTCCCCTACTGGATTCCACAAACACCATAATTTGATCTCACCTTCATAACGTTTCTTCAACCGAAACTCTATTCCGATCCACAATCAAACGAACTAACTGCTGGATTCCACACACACGCAATCACATCTTCGTTGGATCTGATCTGAAGTCCACCGGAGATGGCGTTATCCGGCATGAGAGGTCTCTCCATCTTCATCTCCGAAATCCGTAATTGCCAGAACAAAGAGCAAGAGCGCCTTCGTGTGGATAAAGAGCTCGGCAAGATCCACACTCACTTCAAAAACGAAAAGGTTGGTGTGTGTTTATGAGTTTATCACACTTTCCTGTTTTGTATGATGCAGATGTGTGGAAAGAATTTGAAAAGGTTAGCTTTTAGTATGTGCATTTTGCTCTGTAGGTTATGTAACTTGTGAAGTGGTTTAGGTTTAGGTTTTAGGTTTAGGGAGTGAAGTTTGCGAGTTAGTTTTAGGTGGGATTTTGGAAGAGAAGACTGTGTAATTGAGCTAAATTGACCAATTAGGGGGCGTTAAGGTATGTTGGATCAAGAAGAAGGCTAATGCAACCAAAACCAAGTCACTTAGATAATTTTGGTGCTGCATGCAAAGGCTTCTGAAGCTTAGCATGGAACTCCGAAGGTTGTAGAGTTCTTCCGAAGACAAAGTAAAAGATAAACTTCTGAAGACAGAACTCTACTTCCGAAGTCAAGTGCATACTTCCGAAGATCAAGTCTTAGAAGAATAACCTGAAGACCACTTCTGAAGTATGATGAAAAGAAGAAGTCTCCAAGCCTTGGAAGAAGCAGCCTCCTCCGAAGTATAAGTGGCTTCGGAAGTACTTACTCTTCCGAAGCCATTTAACCTTCGGAAGACACTTCTATGAACAAGTGGACACAAGTATGGTCTCTAACACTCCGCTGCAGACCTCTGATACTGCATGGCTTCTTCCTAAAGAGCCATGTAGTTGACCATACTTTATTCCACTGTTCACCTTTTTATGTTAGTGCATGTTACCAACTTTAGTTGGTGACAAAAGGTAAGTCAGGGACATGTCCTGACTACCATATCTCAGATA
>BJCM01271365.1:0-29351 GCA_018326385.1 Flaveria bidentis
TTCAGTTCTCTTGATCACCACACAGTAGTGTGTCCATTGCCTAGGAAGTGAGGACATGAACTTCCTTACAATGTCTCTATTTTCAAGAGAAACTCCTCCATCCACTAGGGTATCCACAATCTCAACATACCTGAAGTACTGTTGAGTCATGGTTTCACCTGTTTTGAAGGTGATGTTCTCAAACTGCTGCTTCAGGAGATCCTTCTTGTTCTCCTTGGCTTCAGAGGAACCCTCATACATCAGTTTCAGTGCATCCCACAGCTGTTTGGCTGTTTTGCACTTCTTGAAACCTCTGTACACAGAGTTTGGAAGGTTAGTTTGTAGAGCTGTCATGGCTTTTTTGTCAATCTCTACTATCTTCCTATCTTCATCAGAGTAGTTAGCCACATCTTTGGGATCATACCAAACACCAGGTATCAGACTCATCAAGAGTGATCAGTGGGGACTTGTTCATGGTTCTAGTTTCCATATCAGTTTTAGAAATGGCTGCCATTTGAAAAGTTTAGTATTTGTGTGTGTGAGGGATCTTAAGATGGTGAGATCTTATATCAAGAGCCTAGATTGCTCTGATACCAAATACGGGATCGTTGAAGGGTTTAAGTTACAACACAACAACACAAAAAGGAGATTAACTAAACCTTAATCAAACAGTAAACTGGATTGACCAAGAAAGAATACTAAGAACACAAGTAATATACGAGACAAAACACAAAGAACACAAGTATATGGTTTTCAAGAATGCAGTATATTGCCTTCTCTATGTTCTATTACAAGTGTTACAAAGCATTACTAAAAGATACAAGAACATGAGATACTTATACTAGATCCTACAGCCAGCTATACTTTGAAAGCCAGCTGGATACAATTGACTAGACACAAAACAAAATCAATTTTAGAATCAAAAAGCAAATTGCATTTTGACTTGTGACTATGACATGCCATAGCTCACCCTTATCTATTACAAAAAGGATAAATTTCATAAAGTAGAAAGTTACAGACTCAAGACATCAATGTAGAATTACCAAAAGCATGGACCTTTTCACCAACTCATGTAAGTTGGTGACTTGCAGAGGTGCAGCGGAAAGGTGTCCAGCTTTATGGAACAGTACATCAGATAAAGCATGTTACTAAAAGTCTTCGGAAGAAATCTGTCTTCATGAGTTAAAGCTTCGGAAGACTTTGTCTCTGAGGCTTCAGAAGACTACATGTTTGGCTTTGGAAGATATTCGTCTTGGCTTCGGAAGATTTCACACTTAGAGTATTTTCTATTTCATGTGTGAAACTTCCTAAGACTTCAAGGTTGCATCAGCCTCTTCATTAATCTCTACAATGTGTTTGAGATGGATAGAGCCGACTGGTTTGAATAGGGTGAGATTATCTGATCCCCTTCCCCAATAGCTATAAGACTTCGAGAAATGGTTTTTGATGGTTTGTGATCCTATGGAATTGTTTAGTTTCTATGGAATTGTTTAGTTTGTGTGACGAAGATTTATTGGTGTTGTGTGAGAATCACATAAAGGCTGGGGCTGGGGAAGAGACTCGGAAAGAAGCTAGTCTTTTTATGAATGTAGCCAACAAGATTAGAGGGGTGAGGTCAGAGGTGAAGAAGTTATCTGAAAGGGTAAGGACTCAAGATGACCTTAACATGGATATTCAAGATTTGGCAAAGCAATTTGAGAGGGCTAGTGCTCATCCTGACGGAGCTAGTGATGTAGGAGGAAACCGTAAAGAATCATGTGCTGAAGCTTTAGAGGGAACTATTGCAGGAGATGATGAAGATTAATCTAAAGCAACAAAGGCACTGGAGCTGAAGAGACTAATCAAGCCGAGTGAAGATGGTGAGTTCCAACCTAGGGGGAGCATTGAAGATCAAGTATAGGTTGGACTCACCATAGTTTAGATTGTTTACTTTTACTTGTAATAGGTATTTTGTTAGTTTCCTTTTGTAAGTACTTAGATATATGTATTTTGGTAGTCTAGCGAAACTGTGAGCGAAACTATAAGTTCACTCACAGTTTGCTGTTTTGTTTGCCTGGAGAATCTACTGTTTCGCCTGGTGAAACTATAGTTTCGGCAGTGCAGTTTCGCTGACAACGAAACTGTCTGCGAAACTACAAACTGCTATATATTGTTTTGTTTCTTTCTATTGTAGGTAAGCTTGCAAAACCCTAATCGGTTATCATTGTTGCAAGTTTCCATTTGAAAGCAGTTAATACAAAGAATTATCCTTGAGCTTTATGTTATTGATTGTTATTGATTGTCATTGATCATTGTCTTATTATGAATGAGTTCTTATTGTGTTCAATCTTCTTTGTAATTGTTTCATAGTATATTTGTGGGATATTGAACGATTCTTAATATCATTTGCACTGTAATACGATCACATGGACCAACACAATTTCCTCCAGATCTTCCTGAATTAGATGAGCAGAAGTGAGTCTTCCTCCTAAGTATGCTTCAAAGGTTGCAACAAAGGCATTGTAAGTTGCCTTTTGTTCTTCTGATCTTGTGTCTTCAGGAGTGGTTTGAGGAGTAGCAGTGACTCTGGATGTTTGAGATGATGTTGATGGATGATTGATTGGTGGAGTTGCAATGAACCCAGTGTTGTTCAGTTGATCTCTTGATGAGATAAAATCATCCTCCTCAGTGATGAAAGCATTTTCCACAGAATGAGATTCTGAAGGAAATTTGTAACCATCAATCACTCTTGGTCCACCAAGACTTCTGCTTCTTTCATCAAGTTCTAATGCATCTATTTTGGCTATCATGATATCCAAAGTAGTACTCTCAAGATCAAGAATATTTTTCAGCATTATTACATTCTGTTTCTAGCTTTCAGGGAGACTGTGAAGCATTTTCTTGTTTAATTCTTTAATCTTGTAAGTGACTTCCATGATTTCCAAGTCATTTACTAACTGCACAAATTTGTGCAGTTGTTTGGATATGGACTCTCCCTTGGTGTGGTGGAATGTTTCATACTGATTAACAAGCTTATCCTTGTTAATTTCTGCTACCTCACTGCTTCCTTCACACATAATTTTCAATGCATCCCACACAGCTTTTGCAGTACCATACTTCTCCAATCTTTTTAGCACATCCATCTTGAGTGGTTGAGTTAGAATGGAGTAAGCTTTGAGGTCAATCTTGATTTTCTTATAGTCTTCATCATCAAGAGTTAGATCTTCAATGGGTATTCTTTCTGTTTTGTAAATTGCAGCTTGATCTGCAGACAGAGTGACAGGGATGTGTGGCCCCTTGCATATTGAGATCCAGAAATCAGGATCTACACCTGTGATGTAATTCCTAAATTTGATTTTCCACTGTTTAAACTCAGATTTGTGTTTAAGCATAGGAGGTTTAGGTGTATGACCAAGTTCTGAGTAACTGTTAGAATCCATTTTAACAAGGTGTTTAACTTGTGTAAATATAGATTTAGATGAATTTTAAGATTGATTAGTCCAACTTGTTCAAATAGTCCGATCGGATTTTAGAATGAGATCTATGATTGTAATGAGTTTCTTGTTGTTGGGAGTATTTTGGTGAGAATGTGTTTACAGGAGTATTTTCTGTTGTTTACTAAGTAGAGATAATGATATCCTCTACTAGCAACTCAATTACCAGATCAATCGAATTATATTCAGTTCTTGCGCAGATCTGAAAGAGAATCGAGAGCCAAAGCTCTGATACCAATTGACTGGGTAAGTAAGATTGAGATTCTTACTATGAACCGAATATGGTAATCAAGTCAATGATTGAATGGTGGAAACAAACAATCAAAGAACATTCAATGTAAGAAATATACTCAAAAATGCTTTTGTATTGTATATATGAAAGTTGATTGATTACGGAGAATAAATTACAACAAAAAATCTCTATCTCTATCAGCCGTCACCTCAGGTACGAGGTTATCTATTCTATTTATAGGCAGACAAGATGCCTTTTACAAAATGACTAAACTACCCCTGACCTATTACATCAGAACTAGTCTAAGTCTTGATCCGCATCTTTGCTTGTTCATCTGCATTGGCAAATGCGGATGAGTTGACTTGATCAGCATTTCATCACTTGATCTTCTGCATTAGTATGTTGGTCATCCGCATTGGTTAATGCAGATGAACAAATACTTCTGCGCATTTGTTCGGTCATCCGCATTTGCAAATGCGGATGAGCAAAGTCTTATCCGCATTAATACTTGGTCTTCCGCATTTGTCAATGCAGAAGAACAAATACTTGTACGTATTTGTTTTATGTCTTCCGCGTTGACAAATGCGGAAGACAATACTTGGTTTTCCTTTTTTCTTGAGCAGTATCTTCATCCGCATTTCTTCTTGGACTTATGGGAATTCATCAAAGCAATCATCAAATCAACCACTGAATTGGCATGTATGATCCTTTTAGGGTGCAATTGATGCTAATGCTCCTATTGAGTTAGAAGATATATGTTCCTTATGTACCCTAGATTTCTGCAATGTCTAATCAATGAAGCCTTTCCTGACATAGTACTTGAAGGACCTACTTTGGACATTCCCCACTATGATGCCAAGTCCTAAAAATATATCAAGAAAAGAGATCCGAGAAATTTCTACAGTGGAGCACACTCTCCTCTGTTACCATGGATGCTTGAGCAGATTAATCTTGAAGAACAAATAGAAGAACAAGAGGCTAATGTCGATGAGCCCATTCAAGAGGAAGTACAAGCTGCTCAAGATCTGCAAGCTGCTGAAGAGCATGTTGAGGAAAGAATTGATAGTCATAGGTCAGTGTCACCCCAGGTAGATGTAGGGGGTGATCTTCCCACTGGACCTTAAATTCATGACATGGCATCTCCCTTACAAAACACCAACTACTTCACTTCATAAATAACCTATCCCATCACCACAAGCACAACCAATCATGTCTCCACCAATATCTCCACCCCATCACTCTCCAATATCACCAACTCAACCATCCCATGCTAATACTGAACCAGCTGAATTTGGAGATTCCACTAGCTCATCTCAGAAATCCAAATCATCTTCTGATGAGAAGGATCACCGTAGCCAATTACCTGTAAAGAAAATAACTTCTGAGGTTGCCCCTTCTGAGAGCTATGTTGATTAAGGGGTGAATAAACCAGATGAAAAGGATGAGCTTATCTCTGAACTTTTGCAAAAAGTGGCAAAGATGGAAAGACTATTTAACAGAAGATCAAGAAAAATTCAAGACAGATTGTCAGACCATGATAAGAAGGAGGCTGAACTGAAAGACATGAAATAAAAAAATGAGGCTGAAAAGAAGGATAAAGAAAAGGAGATAGAGAACTTAAAAGCTGCTCTTCAACAATCAAGGGATAAGATAAGTGGTCATGTGCACACTTTACCCATTCAAACAATTGCCATCGAAGAGTAGGAAGAGCATATTGAAGAACAAGAAGAGATTATTATCAACCTGCAGAAAAAAAAATGAACTTTTGAAAAAAAGAGTAGCTGAACTTGAGATGCTTGTTGAAATCAAGAGGAAGGTTGAATAAGAAACAATAAAAGTAGATGAGAAAGAAGCCTAGTCTGGGAGCTCTTCAGGGGAGGTAGTGATGACTCTCCTCCTGGTATATATATGAGACCCTCTGAACCAGAAGCAGAACAAAGCAAGACAAAACAAGACGTGTCTAGCCTGGAGATGGTAGTATACTCAGAGACAATAGCAAGTATGCAAACTAAAGAGGCTGAATTTAATGACATGATCAATGCTCTAGACAATTTCACATCAAAAGAGTTGATTATTGATGATGAGTTCTAGGCTTTTTTTAGCTGATCAAAGGACTTTCATTAAACCCATAATGGTTATCCCTCAATCTCCTATCCCTCTGGAAAGGGAATTGAGCTTGCAAATAGTCCATGTTATGTCACTATCTGATGAGCAAAAAGAGATGATGAGAAAGCTATGTGAAGAGCAAAGAGAAAAAGAAGAAAAAGCTGCTGCTGCCCATGAACAAGTACAATCAGAGGCTGAAAAAGTGCCTCAAGGAGCTTAAATGCCTGAAACCTCTTATAGCCCTTCAATGCAGACATATACCAGGAAGATGAGGTATTTAACTGAAAAGGCTAAGGGAAAAGGCCTATTGTGAAAGAAGAGCCAATAAAGAAAAGCAAGAAGGATGATCCCAGAAGTCTGGCTGCTATAGCACAATTTTTAGAAGAACATGAGCAAGAAGAAGCTCAATTGAAGAAGGTGGAAAAGGCTTAGAATGAAGATTTTGAAGGTGAAATTGAAGGGGCTTGGCTAATGAGCCAATAGCAGTTGATAGTCTTGTGAAAGAAGAAAGATCAGTAGTAGAAATGGTGGAAAAGGCTAAGAATGATGATTTAATGGTTAAAGCTATGTTTATTATAATCATGGATATGATCCTGATGAATATTTTGGCATGACTTATGAGGGGAAGACGGCAGAAGAAGAAAGATTGAACAAACAGCAGACCTTACTATTGAAACTGACTATGAGAAGACAATTTCACCTAAAGCCGATAAGCCAAAACTATCTTCCATGAAGAAGCAAATTTCAACTCCTCAACCTTTATATCGTGATCCCTATAAAATGTCTGATTGGAAAATGAAGGATTATCTATCAAGTCAAGGATTCACCAAGAGGAAGCTTGGTAACATGAAAACCAATTCCCTAAGGGTTGTTGTCCTTACGTTAATCACTAAGAAGAAATAGAGACTTAAAACTTAGGAAGAAGAAATTACTGGCAAAAAGCCAAGAACCAGAGTGTCTGCTCAAGACATGCAACTCACCCATCGAGATCAAGACTCTTTGGCACCTGTGCTTCATAGATATCCTGAGTAGTTTGCTAAGCCTTCTTAACTGAAACATCAAGAAGGGCTAACCACTGTAGAGATAATAAGAGGTGTGTTTATTCCTAAGGGCAAACAAATCAGAAAATCATTGCCTGGAAGTATGACAGTGATTGGAACATGTTTATGGTTAAACGAATCTTGGGGCTAGTTCAATTCTTTACAAAGTACTCTGCTCTAGTAAAGCCCTTGAGATTCATGACCTAAAGGAACTGATCAATCACAAGGCCATGTTCAGAGGATATGAATTTGAAGATATACTCAGAATGTTCAAAAGGGCTAATAACTTCAAATCACTGAAAGCCATCTGTATAAGGAAGGATAGGTCTTTCAGTAACCCTCTTGAAAAGAAACAGAGAACACCAGCAGAGGAGGTTGTGTTTCCAGAGTTGAGAGTGAAACTAAGAGAGTCTTTAAAAAGTAAGATGATGTCTGGTACCCAGTCCTCCAAACCAATCACAAATGTGTACTATGATGAAAAAACTTATGAGTTGGTAATAGAAAGAAAATAGGGAGGAAAGGAAGGAGCTGAAATTTGATTATTTAGTGGATATGAAGTAAGGCTGCTTGATGTATCCTACATCCACTATATATACACTAGGCATTTCAGAGAAATAAATAATAAACTGGGAGAACAGGACGTGCACTTCTTCTTAAAATGCATTAAACTGCTGAAAATGGCATATGATCAAATCATTGCCAAGAGGGAAAAGAGAGAAGAAAAAGGCTCCTGTGCAGCTCGGAAATATAGTGAAGCTGGAAGTTGATGTAGATGGAGCTTTAGTGATTCATAGGGATGGGATGTCCATTGTGTCTATATGGGAACCTGTTTCTCTTAAGAAACTGCCCTTGGAAACCATCCACACTATGAGTCAGATGAGTATACATGTGCTTAATAGAGAAAAGATGTCAGATGCCAATGATGTTGTCAATATGATAAAGGCCATCTTGGATCCATCACAAGCAGAACCACTACTCCCTTCACAAGACCCAGCAAATCCTCTCAACCACAACCACCACCAAACCATTAAAGAACATAGGCTGTATAATCCATAGGGGGAGTATTGTTGGACCCTAAAAGGATCATACATGCCAATTCAATTGTTGGACCCTAAAAGGATCATACATACCAAAAATTAACGCGGATGAAGAATCTGCCAAAGAGAACCAAGTATTAACTAACCGCATTTGTCAATTCGGAAGACATAGAACAAATATTGACAATTGTTTGTTTTTCCGCATTAAGAAATGTGGATAGTCAAGAAGATATGCGGACAAGACTTGTTCATCCGCATTTACCAATGCGGATGACCAACTAATGCGGATGAACAAGTGAAGAAATGTTGATCAAGAACTCATCCGCATTTGACAATGCGGATGAACAAAAGAAATGTTGATGAAGACATAGACTAGTTCTGATGTATAGGTCAGGGGTAGTTTAGTCATTTTGTAAAAAGGCATGCTGTCAGCCTATAAATAGAATAGAAAAACTCGTACATGAGGTGACTGTTGATAGACAATTAGAATATTTTGTATTACACTTTCTCAAGGTGCATTATTACTTTCTTTGTTATAACCCTAGCATTTATTGTATTCAATCACCTTCATCAATATATACAAAGCATTTATGAGTATATTCTTGCTTTAAATGTTTATTGATTGTTTGTTTCCGCCATTCAATCTTTGACTTGATCACTATATTCGATCCTAGTGATAATCTTAATCTCACAACCCAGTCATTACTTTTTCAATTCTTGTATTGATTAAGGTTGAATTAGATATGACATTATGTAACCCACACTTAGACTTAGAGAGTCTGACCCTCATCAAGGTATGCAAGTAAACACTTTTACTCAACTTAAAATCCTAACATTTAGTAAACGCTTTTACTCAACTTAAAATCCTAACATTTATTTATAACCAGATCTTATGTTCAGGTTAATAAGAAAATCATCATGCTTAAACTAGTTGATAATCTCCGAGAAAACCACCATGGAAAAACCTTTACGTAATACTCGAATCCATTTCACAAAGAAATAGATAGAGATGATTCATAAGAATCATAGGGCATCCATTTTAGACATTTGAAAGGATTGTGTACATTGGCATCTTTTGCATCAGGTGAGAATATCCAGGACTGTATTGACATACAACAGAGGATACCTCGTCAGTTCAGGTTTATGATGACTTATAACAAAGACGTGAAAAGACGTGGTAAACAGATCTCATGGTTATTCATATCACCACCAGGTGTGAGGTTGTGACTTAACAAGCAATCAATCAGATAAGTCAACACCAATCTTAGAACTAAGATGGATATGCACAAATGAATAATATATTTAGTTTAATCACAAGAATTTAAGTTTTCAGCATAATTGCATGACCTTTCCTGCACTTCATATCTGATCACGCCAGATTGTATTAGCGAGTGAAGTATGCAACTGAATAAAACTGATGTACTATCATTTCTCACATATTGCAATGGCAGATTCAATCCTAAAGAATTGAACAACTAACATATTGTAATTTTGTATTTTCATTTAATAATTTTTTTCTTTTCTTTTTTCATTTTTCCAATTTTTTATTTTTAGCACACACACACACAATATACAATCAGGCAATTGACTTTGATGGTTTGACTTTTGAGTTGTTTATGAAAAGGAGGGAGGGTTATTATCATTTTGATGAAACATAATTTGTTTTCAACATAATTAATAAGACCAATTCACTCAACCAAATACTCAAACCTTTCCGGTAGGAAAGCTTTGGTAAATAGGTCAGCCAACTTTTTTTTAGTTGATATGAGAATCAAAATGATTAAACCTTTTTCAGAGTTATCTCTGAGAAAATGATATCGAATTTCTATATGTTTTGTTTTAGAATGTTGGACAGGATTAGCTGTTATAAACATAGCAGCTGTGTTATCAATGTAAATAGTGGTTTTGAGAAAATTGAACCCATAATCAAATAGTTGGTTTTGCAACCAAAGGATTTGAGAACATCCTGCTAATGCAGCTATGTACTCAGCTTCTGCAGTTGAAATTGAGACATTTGTCTGTTTCTTTCACTGCCATGAGACTAATCGAGGACACAAAAACTAACAACCACCCATGGTAGATTATATATCTTGACTACATCCCCCATAATCACTATCAGTATATACATGTAACTCGAAGTTTCCTTCATATGGTACCATAACCCTAGAGCTAGTTTTCCTTTGAGATACTGAATATGCGTTTGATAGCGATATGGTGAGATTCCTTCGGGTCTGATTGAAAGCTAGCACAGACACAAACATCATACATTATGTCAGTTCTAGATTTAGTTAAATACATCAAAAATCCAATCATAGATCTATATAATTTTTGGTCAATATTTTCCTTTTGGATCAGGATCAATCTTGGTCTTAACGTCAGTTGGAGTCCTAATAGATTGACAATCTTGTGGTTTGAATTTCTTTAATAGCTTATCAACAAACTTCTCTTAATTGATAAAAATGCCATCTGCAGATTGTTTTACTTGGAAACCAAGAAGCTAATTGATTTCTCCCATAGAACTCATCTGGGAACACGATTTAATAATCTCTTCAAATTCTGAGCACAATTATTGACTGGTTGAACCAAATATGATATCATCAACATACACATGCACACAAAGGAGATCTGTTTCATCCTTCTTTATGAATAAATTTGGATCAATCTTCTCTTTTGTATATCCATGTTATATCAAGTGCTGGGACAATGTTTCATACCAGATTCTTAGAGCTTGATGTAGGCAATATAGAGCTTTGTTTAGCTTGTACTCATGATAAGGGAATTCAGCATCTTCAAAACCTTGAGGTTGCTTGACATACACAACATCAGTGATTGGTCCATACAAAAATGCACCTTTAACGTCCATTTGGTACACTTTGAATTTCAAATAAGACGCATATGCCAGGAAGACACAAATTGCTTCAAGTCTTACAACTAGAGCAAACACTTTATCATAATCTATCCTTCCACTTGGGTGTAACCTTGTGCTACTAATCTTGATTTATTTTAAATAATTATTCCTCTATCACCTAATTTGTTTATGAACAACCATTTTGTGCCAATGGCATTCTCTCCTTCAGGCAAATCCACCAGTGTCCACACTTCCTGTTTGTGGAATTGTAGTAATTATGAATTCATATATTTGATCCAATTATTGTTCTTCAATGCTTCAATAATGTTTTAGGGACAATTTGAGATTAAAAAAACGAGTACAAGCAAAGATTTACTCGTTCGGAGTGAATTCTTGTTGTTCTCTCATTCAAAGGACAAATAATCTGAGAAATGGGATGTTTCTTGTGAATATGGGATGTTGGAATCTAATCTTGTGGAATACTCACATCCAGATTGGTTTGGTTCAAGTCGAAGAGCTGGTGCAATAGGGTTGAAGAATGTGGAGTGAAATTCTAAACATAAGTTGAAGAGTTAATAAAATAATCAAGCTTGTTATTGACATCTATATCTGTAGATACAGATGAAGTTCCAGACTTAGGTTGGTGAATTTCTTGTCCATCATTAGGAAGAGGTTGAGAAATATCAAAACTTTCAGGAACTTGTTATTGCTCAGGAATTTGTGATCATGGCTCTCTGATTTGAATAAAGGATCTCTCATAAATGAGAAAAATGGATAGTCTGGGCTTGTATCATCCATATCATTAGAGTCGGATCGTCACTAAAGGATCCAAGATCTCCTACTTGTTTCCTTTTGACCCAAAAAGATTCAAACAGATTAGAATTAAATGAGTTTGACAATGAGTCGAAATCAAATAACCACGTTGGACCATTTGCAACTAATGAAAAGGAATTTTCAAGGAATTTAACATTGAACATTTCAATGATAACATTCTTCTTAGAGTTATAAACTGTATATACTTTAGAAGCGGACTAATATCCAAGAATGAAACCATTATTAGATTTTGAATCAAATTTGCCTAGCTGGTCATTTGAATTTAAAATCAAAACAGGACAACCAAAGGATTTAAGAAAATCTATGTTTGGTTTTTTGCCAAACATTAACTCATATGGAGTTTTCTATTTGTCTTTCACCAATAGAGTACGATTCTGAATGAAACATGCAGTTGATATGGCTTCAACCCAGAAAGTGATAGGAATCATTGCATGTGCTAACATTGCACATGCTGCTTTAATCAATGTTTGGTTTTTCCTTTCTCCAACTCTGTTTTGTTGTGGAGTTTGAGGACCACTGTACTAATGAGCTATCCCTTTTCCTACACAGAACTGGTTAACATTAGTATTTTTGAATTCTATTCCATTATCACTTCTAAATATTTTTACTTTTTGATCAAGTGGATTTTCTACTTTAATGATAAACTCTTTTAATAATTCAGTCGTTTTAGATTTTGCACGCAAAAAGAAAACCCAAGAAAATCGTGTATAGTCATCAATGATAACTAAATAATACGATTTATTTTCAATGCTCTGCACTTTTACAAGACCAAATAAATCCATGTGTAACATCTGTAGAGGCTTTGAATTTGAGTTTATCTGCTTGGTCTTATAAGACACTCTATGTTGTTTTCCTTTCAAACATGCTTTGTAGAGATCTGATGTAGCGAACTTCTTTAATGGAATTCCAACTACATGGTTTCATACTGCAAGTTTCTTCATGTTTTTGAAGTTGAAATGACCGAGACGTCTATGCTAAAGCTGGATTTCATCATTTGATGCGTGAGCAATGAGGCAAGTTGTTTCTGGTGTAGGATCAATGTGAGACATATCTAGTTTGTTGACATCTCTATCTCGAACAACTATAACAACCACCCATTCCTTTCTAATCTGAAATCCTGTCTTTAAAATATAACAATAAGAGTCATCATATAAAGCGGAATGTGATTTATCACATATTTGTGAAACACTTAAAAGATTAAAGTTCAACTGTTCACAGAAGTTGACTTTATCAAAACTTATAATCCTATTAGATATCATTCCTTCACAGGTTATCTTTCCACCTGCATCTCCACCAAAGGCTACATGAGTACCATCTTTTGTCATAAAGTCTTGAAGCAAGGCTTGATTGCCTGGCATATGCTGGCTACAACCACTGTCAACATACCATGTGTTTACTTGTCTCCGCGGGTGTACCTACATTCAAAGACAATTAAGATGAGTAATTAACCCAAGCCGAGATGGTCCTGGGCTTGCAATATTTATCAATGATGGTAAATTTCTTGAAATGGAGTTTGTTCTATTCAGGTGTCTTTTTAAACTTTGGGTTTTCAAATCTTCTTTGGAAAATTGTCTAATTATCATTTCTTTGTTATAATCTCAAAGCATTAAATCTATTCTCAAGATCTTTATCAAGAAATTTTGAACCATTATTTGAAACATTAGAAAAACTTTTCTTGTTAAATGTTTCATTTTTCATTCTCACTGAGGGTGGAACAAATTTTCCTTGATTGTACTGTTGTGATCTAACATAATACTAATTATCATAATCAGAATTGATTCTTTTAAAGGATCTCAAGCCCGAAGAAGATTGTTTTGATAATTCTTTAAAATCATAGTTTTGGTTTCATTGAAAATTTTGATATCTTTGATTACTAAAATCCTTCCTAGGCGAGCTCTTACTAAAGAAACAATTTTTAGTATTATGAGTTCTTTCATCACACAAAGCACAATATTTATTAAAACAACAACCAGTTGTTATGTGATTTGTCATATCACAGATGTGACAGTAATTGTTAAAATAACACTCAAATGTGTTATGATTGTACATATCACGTATATCACAGTACTTTTGTGTCTTTTTGAACAACATTTTCTTAACTCTAGACTTGGAAACCATGTTAGATCCTTGTTTAGAGTTAGAGGTAGTCCGGTTAAGCTGTTGTTTTTGATGTGTGAGTTTGTTCTTTTGATTGTTAGGATTTTGCTTTTGATTTTTCTCATAACTATTTAACTCCATAGGTACAAATCTTTTATGTATAGCAGAAGCCTTAGGACCTGAATCTATTTTCAGATCAGAGTTAGATTTGATCTTAGGTTTCGATATTGTTTCGAATATTGTGTTCATGTCAAAGGTTCCTGCTGACACAAACTTCACTGGTTTAATTTGACTTGATTGATTGATTGGTTCAGATTGTTTATTTTTAGAAGATGATTTTCTTCTTCTTTGATTTCTTGTTCTTGATGGCTTTTTAGTGCTTGAGTTTTAATTTAATCATGAGAAGATTCTTTCAGATTTAATTCCATTTGGTTTGTTTCAGAACAGCTTGAATCATCAGAATATGAAGTATCTGATTTCTCTTTTTTGGATTTCCCTTTTAACTTGTTTTTGATGTCATTAGTTTTGGTATCCTCTTGCTCAAGTTCAATCTTCTCTATGATACATTCACCTTTTGGTACAAACGACTTTTGATTCTTTTGTTGAGGTTCATAAGATTTGAATTCAATTGAATTAGTATTCTTTATCTTTTCTGAATCTTTCTCTTTGAATATCTCAATGTTTATTTTTTCTATTTCACTCTCAAAATTTTCTTGAACATTATTTTTCTTTTCATTAAATTTTTTCAGCATATCTTTATTTTTTGGTGAATGATCATGGGTATTAAAATTTTCCGTTAAAGTATTTGAGATAGATTAAGGCATAGGTTCATGTGTAAAACAGAATCATGTTTTATCTGTCTTTCCTTCCATTCACCAGTTGCTCAACTATAGTCTTTGAACTTTTTTACTTTGGCTAAATCAATTTGAGTTATAACATGTGCCAATTTCTATTATTAAAGAGTTTTTGTCATTTCTTCAAGTTGTTTCTTAACAAATTCAAGTTCGTTTAGAGTCTTGTTACAACTTGCTTGAAGAGATATACTTTTTTCATCAGCAACTTTATGATCATCTTTTATTTTACTGTGCATAGATTCTTCTTGTTTCAACTTGTCACATATTTTGAACAAGTTCTATAATGTTCAACTTGTTCAAAACATGTTTTAGTGTGCATTTTTTCTCTTAATTCTATTGGAATTTTAGGATATGAACTTAAAGACTCAGTGTCAGATGTTGAGTTTACAACCTTTGGTTGTTCTGACTTTGCCATGAGTGCAACTTCTTCTGAATCCTCCGTTGGATAAGATTCGTCACTATAGTCATAGTTTCCCTCATTTTCTTATTCATCTGTTTTTAGATCATTGTTTCCAGACTAGTTTTCATTCATCTCACAAATCAGTGCTAAACCTAAAGTAAGATCAACTATAAATTATTCAGCATAAGCACTCTAATCATAACCATCCTTTATTCTTACAACTAATGCTTTCTTTGGTTCTTCAATGGTCTTTTGTTCATCTTTTAATTCTAGCATTGGTAGACTCTGATATGGTTTTTAGAATATATTCTGAGTCTGTTGTTGATATCTCTGACTATTAGAATTGTTTTTGCCATTTTCACTTTGTGTTCTTGGAGCTTTACACGCTCAAGAAAAACAGGCATAGCTTTTGTAGTTAAAACACCTTGACTTTGACTTATCAAAGCCTACTGTATTATTGGCACTAGGCTTATAGAATCTGTTGATATATGAATCCTTTTATGTTCTGTGAGCAACCTTCATCATTTTCCAAATGAGGTCCATTTCTTCTACGTCATTAGGATCCATCTCAAATAAATCATGCAAATTAAATAAACCTGAGTTAAATGACTACCTTGATAAGCTTCAAAACTTGCCATAAAGGCTATAAACGCATTTTTGGACTCTTCATCCTATAAAAGGATGTTTATAACATCTTTAACTTTGCTAGGATTAGAAGAGTTAGAAGATGGAGTCTCATTATGAGTTATAAGTATTGTAGGTTTTGGAGGAGACTGTGGTTGCGGCTGAGTTGAATCGACAGGAGTACTAGTGAAGAATCTTGCTCCCATAAATAGATCACCCTCATATTTAGGAGTAGTTTCATCTTTGCCCAGAAAAGCATTCTCTACAATATTTGCTAGAGAAGCAACATATTTCTAATGAGATGTTGATGCAACTCTGACATTATTTCTTAAGCTCTCATTAATTTCCACTGACTCAATCTTAGCAATGAGAAGATCAAGTTTCATGGGAAATTTCTTAGTGTGCTTTAACAGAGTCACAGTTTGTTTCCAAGATAATAAAAGTGCATTCTGAAGTCTTTCATTTAGGTCTTTAAGATCATTCTTAATCCCTAAAGTGGACATTTCCGTTGTGAGTTGCACAAATCTATTCATCATCTAATTTATAGTTTCTCCTGGTATATGTTCCAAAAGTTCAAGTTGGCTCTTTAACTTTTGTCTTCTAAGATCTTGTATCTCTTTTCCTCCTTCATGGATAACTTCCAGTGCTTTATACATGGTGTAGTTGGTTTGATAGTTCTGAAGCCTTGAAAACACCTCCAAAGGTAACCCTTTACACATGAGAGAATAAGCTTTAATATCATTTTCACCTTCTTTAGATCATCCCCATGTAATCCATCTTTTGGGTAAGGCTCTTGAGTATCTGTTGTCTATAAAAAGCCTCTATCAGGACCATAAGTGGCTGTGATGTGAGGTCCTTTCTCAATTGACTTCCACAAATAGGTATCAATTGAGTTGAAGTGATGTTTCAGCCTGAGTTACCAATTCTTGAAGTCAGCTTTGTTCTTCAGCTTTGGCACTCTATTCTTTGAATATTCAGACTTAACCATGTTTAAGTTTTGAATTTAAGAAATTATACAATTTTTTCTTGTTTTTAGATTTAAAATGAAACAAAAGGAATGAAAATATTTTTAGATTTTGAAAAATTCTCTAAGTGTTGAGAGAAAAGTCTGAATCTCATGCGCCTGAATAGTAGAGAAACGACAACTTGACTTAGAAACGCCTAAGGGATTGCCTTAGTGAATTTCTGAAATGCCCAAACGAAAAATGCCTATATAGTATCAAAACCCCTTAACAGTTTCAAATCGCCCAAACAGTGATGAAAAATCTAAAAGTTCCAAAACACCTAAACATTTACTAAGCGCCCGGGACTTAGTTTCTAAAAAACACCCAAACAGTGCTGAAACACTCACAAATAATGTCAAAATGACCACTCTGAAAGGCTTAAACAATGTTAAAGTGTCTGAACAGTTTTCATGCGCCTATACACTTAGGTTTTTTTAGACGATTTCAACACACCAAAGGCCTAATTCATCCTCTTCGTAACAACCTGATCTTAACAAACTTTTCAAAACTTGATTAATCAATCTAAAACTCTTTAATCAAGTGTCTAATTCACCGATAATCAATCCTTTAACATCATTTCCTTCAATTAATAATCAATTAATCACAATTTTCCAGAATTTGCGTTCGAATTTGGAAAAACAGTTCGGACTCAAATCTGACAAAAATTCAGATTTGAAGATGTAAACTCACTCAATTATGATTCAAATCATGTTTCTAGTGATTAAACACAACTAAATCATCAATTAATTGATCAATTTCTATCAAAACACAGATTCAAATGAGTCAAAGGTGCTTAAAAGTCGATTTTAAGCTCCAAATCACTGAACCGAAGGCTTTGATACCATTTCATCAGTTCAAATGGATCGATCTGTGTATTTGTAATGACACAACTGACAATTAGATGAACAATGTAATTTACATAACCAATTACTAGAAAATTTCACAGTAATTTCTATTGAAATTAGCAAAGGATTACAATGTACAATTAAGAGAGAATATCTACTAGAGATCTACCTGCACAAAAATACATATAATCCTATTTATACTAACATAAGAAACAAAAGAAACATATATTTACAAATAAGTCCATATACTATGACAAAACTAATCTAAAGACTAAAATGCTAATCTTTTGAGGGCTTCAACAAGCAGCACCAAAATTTTCTAAGTGTTTGGTTTTAGTTGCACCAACCATTCTAGATCCAACAAACCTCCCCTAGGCTAATGCTACCATAACCTCATTTATTCCTACTTCTCAAAACCTTCAGCACCAGGGACAAAAGATGTTTATCCGTTTATTTGTTCTTCCCTGAAGTTGGCTGAGAAGTTTGAACAAGTCATCAGTGGACATGAGATCTAGTCTATCATTCTGAATGACATGCATCCTTTGTTGTGCCCCCTGAAGAGAGTTAGTTGACGGGAGTTATAGTCATACTCCTATCTAACTATGGATTCAAGGTTGGAACCTTCAACTATTCGAAGAAAGGCTTTGCCTTTAGTTGCTAATCCTTTCATTTCTTCCTCCTCTCTTAGTTTCGGCTCCTCTTTAATCTTGGTCCTTTCAGTTAGCTTGGCCAAATGAAGGTTTCTTAGATGATTCCTGATGTGAGCAGCAATCTTGGAGTTGGAGGGGTTGGAGAATGACTTCTCTGCTAACTCAACAATATAAAATCTGCTTAAGTGTAGGAGAGACGAGACATTAAGCATGTTTATCTTTCCATTCACTCTCTTAAATACAATGTTATGAGAAAAGTCTTCAAACCTCCACTTGATAATCTTCTTTCTTGGCACAAGGGGATTAATTGGTACTCTATCCCTTTTCTTGGAATCCAGTAGAGTCACCAGCCTTCTTCTTAGCTTTTTCTCTTCATCATTTAGGGAATCAGAGTCGAGGACAAGGAGTTTAGCAGCTTGGTCCAGTGTTCCTCTAGGTAGATCAAGGAATTTATCTCTTGTGAGGGAACATGAGGAGCTATCAACATAAGTCAATTTGATAGACTCCTCCTCAAAAGAGATGTCGCTCAAAGTTGTACACTTGATGAGCTTCATCTTGATCGCCTAAAACTCCTCTTTGGAGAGATGTTTAGAAGGCTGAGGGGATGGTGTTAGTGGTTGTTAGGTAGGTAGTGGTGTTAGGGTTCTGGGAAGTATTTTGGGTTTGAGGATGGGTAGTAGAGGTAGTTGTAGTGATATTGCAGGAATGGAGGATGGTGTAGGTTCATGGTTGTATGGTTGAGAGGTTGGTTTAGTTTTAATGGGAAAATAGGAAATGAGTTGTTTAGGTTGTGGTTGTGGTTGAGGTGTTGGTTTGAAGATCATACCCTATCCCCTTCTATACATCTTGTTTCTTTTCCTCGAGTGAATGTCAGCCTTGATGTCACTGATATGTCCCTGCAAGGGCTTCTCATACATGGGGCCAACCTGCATGCCACAGAAGCCATGAGCCCAAAAATAGTCCTTCATGCAGGCCTTATCACCAATCTTCTTGGCAACAACAAGTCTTGCTTCTTCTTCCTTCTTTTTCTTCACCCATAGTTTCTCTTTGCATGTTTCATTCTCTCTTTTTCCATTTTATCTTGCTCTTTCTTGAAGAACCATAAGATCGTACAAATATTATGTGGAGACAATTCTTCTAGAGAGAAACCCCTGGAGATTAGAAAAGTTATCCTTTCTCTCCTTAGCTGCAAGTCACCCTCTTTTTTCTTTTTCTCCCTCTCTTCCTTTAAGGCCAACCTTGCTGCCTCTTCTCTTTGTTCAATTTGCAACAGGTTGCTTTCTCAAACTCAAATAGCTCCTCTAATGGTTGTAGAAGCACCTCGTCACTGACAGCTCCAAGCATGGCAAGGTTGTCAATGATTTCCACCCTTCCTCAATTTTTGATAGCCTTTTGGTTGTCTACAGGTGCTTTGCTGCTTGCAACTAACAACTTCCCAGTTGGAAGTCCACCGTTCCTTTTAACCTTCTCTAGCCTTTCCTCCTCCTGAAGCTCTTCTGTAGTCATCTTCCTCTTTCCTTTGACATTTTGGGAAGTGCTAGACTATGGGGGTTCTTGGATGGAAGTTTCAAGTTGAGAGATGGTGGTTGGAGCTTGTTGTAGTGAAGTTGTTTAAGTGAGAGGTTGGGTGAAAAAATCCTCATTGTGTACATTTGATGCTAGTTCTAAAATTTCATCTGTGATAACTAGATCCTCCAATAGGGAAAATAGCCCTTCCGTAACTTCCATCTCAGCTTCAGAAGATTGAAATTGTTCTTACAAGGCTTTGACTTGGAAGTCTGTGGCAATGCACTCTCTGTCCCAACTGTTTTAGTTGCTGAGCAATGAGTTTCCATTTCCCTTTCGAAGTTAATTTCAGGTTCCATGTAGACCTTAGGTTGACCAACTTCTTTGACAATGGTAGAAGATGCATTCAACTTTGAAGCTCTTCAACTCTAAAGTATGCCACAACAACATCAAGGCTTGGCTGTTCAATGGAAGATCCAAGAAGGAACATGGAGAAGAACATGTTTAGATCTTGGAGCATCCTTTGATCCATTTGATGAATAATTGGAGGAGGCTCGAGAAAACCTATTGCTTGATCAGCAGGGTATCTTGAAGCTAGAGATGTTAGAGCTTGACCCAATGGTTTCATATGTGTTTGCCTCTAAACAATGTCCCTTTTTTGGTAACATCATCTTGAGAGCTAGATGAGCTAGAGCAAAAGTTCAACGAGACCTAAATGGGTACATGCCTAACAGATAACATAGAAAGGGCACCAGATGAGATAACATACCAAGTATGTTCCTCCTTACCACCAGATGTGGTTTCTTGGCACCCTGGTTTCCCAGGCCTAATGATGTCCTCTTTAGTGTCATCAAAGGGCACGGTTCTCGTAGAATTAGACTTAGAAATTTTACCACTGCCCTGAGGTTCCAATGAGGCTCCTTCATTAGTGGTAGCTGAATCTACATGAGTCTCCTCCACATCAGTGGGACTCACCTCAGTTGGTTTTTGCTAATGAGGTTTAGAGATAAGAGGTCCTTCTAGGCTTTGTTGATCCTTAAGAGGGTGTTGTGGATAAACTTCATTGCCATGAAAAGACATAATCTCCTCATCAGTTCTTATCAACAGGTCAATAAAGGATTTGGAAGTTATACCTAATGACCCGAGACTTTGATCAATGTCTATTGGCATTGAGCCTACGATGGGGCTATCCCTTTTTGGCTTCTTAGGGGAGAATAGAGACTAACCATGAGGGCTTTCAGCTTGGGTTTCGGGATTCGGGGATTGAGACTGAGGAAACTCAAATCCCATATTAAGTTCAATGGTGAAGGGAGATGAGACCTTAAACCGAGTGGGAGCCCATGTTTCCACTCTAGTCTTTTTGGTTAGAACAGGAGGGGCTTGATCAATGAGAGTAAACTAATCAAGGGTTCATTTGGGGCGTATCTGATATGTGTATTTGATGGGGGTGATAAGGTAGAACTAGAAATATGAGGGTGGTTGCTAGTGTGGGTTCATCATTTATGCGGTTAACAGGGATGTCACCAAGAGCTATGCGCTCAACCATACCTGGAAGAAGTGGAGTGTCTCTTCCGGTGAAGGTGGTGGATATCCTCTTCATAATCTTGAAGATGGTCAGCAACATATGAGTTACTAGAAGAGCAACTGCACAGACAAGCTTGCTCTGGTCCAAGTCATAGTTGATTAGGTGTTGGATGAACCTGGGATACATGTAGAATGTCTCCCTTTGAAAGTTAGCCATCAAATTGGTCAGCACAAATCTGGAGTAGTTAAAGCGAAGGCCGCCTAACAATCCATGAACTAGACAACCTAGTTCATATGGGATTTGATCCCATCCCCCTGACTTGTTTGACAAGTAGTGAAGGACAATGTGCAGCAAGAATTCCCACTATTATGATATGTTAAACTTATAGACAGTGGAATTGTTGACATCACCTCCATAGCCCATTAAAGTATATGATTCATGAACATTAGTTTTTGGGAACTCCGTTGGTGAACCATCATGGTGAAGCTCGAGATGCTCCCTAATGAGCTATTCGGATATGATCAAATCCTGGTCTGGACCTCAAAACCCTAACCCCATTCTCGGTTACGATCTATGCATTGCCCCAAAAATTAGCCATGTGGTTTGAATACACGGTGGGGTTCACAGTTAAGGCTATGAAATAAGTGGATTGGGTCAGAAAGAAGATGATTTCAGAAAAGTCAGCATCCATGGATGAATCCAAGAATGCGACTTGATTGTGCTAGGGGTTAAGTTCCATTGAGAAAGAAGCAGAGAAATGATTTCGACTTTGATTGGAGAAGAAGAAAACTTTGGGTAGTGAAATTGGTAAAAAGATTAAAATGGGTAAGTCAAAATATTTAAATGGGTGAAAGTGGCGGATGGATAAGGTGAAATGATGGTTTGGGTATGATGTGACAAACGCGAAAGCTTAAATCCATTTAAAATATTCCGACATCATTAAAAAATTCTTTACCTTTTACAATTGTGGGGCCTAAACATTTAAATTACACAGTAAGGTCTTCTTCCGAGTATAATAGATTTCCGAAGGTAACCTTCTTCTGAAGGCAACTTAACTTCCAAAGGTAATCTCTTACTTCTGATAGTACAATGCTTTCCGAATGAAGAATTCACAAGTTTTAGAAGTAGATCTGATAAATTATCAATCGTTTCTTCTAAGACTATAAATTCTTCTGAGAAGGAGATTTCCTTGGAGAAATTTTGTTTTGGAAGATATATGAAACATCTTCCGAGGGTTTATTTCTCTTCAGAAGAATCTAATACTTAGAAAGATTTTTAGAGATAACCTTTTGTAATAGGGCTTAGAATGATTTGACAAAAAAGACATTGTAATTTTTGCCTTTCTCTTGTGTGTATCCTTGAACCATAAGTCTTTCTTTGTTGTTGATGATCAAACCTCTATCGTCTCTTTTGTTTCTTAACACCCACTTAGTGCTAATAGGGAATTAGACAAGTGGTAATGTACACAGATTCCATACCTTTTCCTCTTGAATTAAATTAACTCCTCTTGTATTAATTCAACCCAATTGTTGTCCTTGAGTGCTTCTTCCATTTTCTTGGATTCTATGTAAGAGAGAATGTGTGAGTATAAGCAAACATTCCTATTATAAGTCAGACCTCTTGTTCACACACCTTTTGAGACATCCCCAATGATGTTCTAAGCTGGATAAGTAGTGTGTATCCTGAGCCTAGGAATCACATCTAGTTGCATTGATAAATCCAAGATGGAAAACATTTGGCTCAGATTTTAGACACCAATGCCAATTGTAGTCTCACACTCATTCAATGAGGACTAATTTAATGAATGTGAGAGAACAACAATGATATTTTGCTATGAAACAACATCAATAGTTACCTTTTCCTACAGATCACTGTCTTCATTAGTTTGTTGAGCAATTGTTAACAATTGATCATCATAAGAGTCATTTTGAGTTCCTATTCCTGCTAAAACATCAGAATAGTTTGGAAACAATTCTATGTCAAAAATAAGATTAGGACCATTAAGTGTGCTCATTGACAAAATGTTAGATGATTCCTCAAATTGTTAATTTTTGATGTTATATACTTTATAAGAAATAAAGTTTGAGGAATATCCAACAAAGATAGCATCATCCAACTTTTAATAAAATTTGGTTAAACTGTCTTTCGTGTTAAGTATGGTACACTTGCTGCCAAAGGACCTAAGAAAGCCAATGAACGGTGGTCTATTGTTCCATAGCTCATAAGGGGTTTTTCTATGGGCCATAACAATTTTAACCTTGTTCTGCACATAGCATGCAGTGTTAACTGCCTCTGCCGAAAAAGATAGAGGTAGCTTTGAATTAGCTAACATAGTTCTTACAACCTTAATAAGTGTATTGTTCCTCCTATTAGCAACACCATTTTGTTAAGAGTTCTAGGAGTATTTTATTTTTTGGCATTTTCTTTTGGGTTATAAATGAGTCAAGAACTTGATTCTTAAACATAGTCCCTTGAATACTTCTAATGACTTTTATCTTGTGATAAATTTTATTTTCTATTTTAAGAATAAATGATTTTAAATTTTGAGTAGTTTTATCTTTAGTTCTTAAAAAGAAGACTAATGTAAATCTTGTAAAATTATCAACAATCACAAGACAATATGATTTCCTTCTAATGCTTATTACATTGGTGGGACCAAATAGATCCATCTACAATAAGTGTAATGGAGTAATGATAAAGTTAACTTCTTTGGATTTATGAGAAAACTTGAGTTGCTTCCCTTTCAGACAAGCAACACATTTATCTATACAGAAAAATTCCTTATTAGGAACACCATGTACCAAGTTATTTTTAACCAATTTGTTCATGGTTCTAAAATTTAAAACAACGCATTCTTTTATGATAAAGAGTTAACTCATCACCATTAGCTTTGGAAAGAAAGCATGATACTTCACCTAGTGTGGAAACATTGTTCATATCTAGCTTGTACATATCCCCCCTCCTACGAGATCTTTGAAGTACCACTTCCTAAGGAATTGTCATCTCGGGATAATGCACTAATGTTATATGTAAAGCATTTGGTGCTTTTGGTCATAAAATTGAGAAACACTTAAAAGATTATATTTAAGTTGTTTGACATAGTTTACTTTGTGGAATTTTAACTTACCATTGGATACACTACCTCTACCAAAAATGTATCCTCCGACTTCACCTCCAAACTAAATAGGACCTCGGTCAAAATGTTCAAATTGTTAAAAGAAAAATATGTTCCATGTCATGTGCGTGGAGCATCCACTATCCACAATCCATACATTTCCATTCTTATCATGTGAATTTCCTAAAACATAAGGTGAAATGATTAGTTACAACTGCAAGTCCAAGCCTAGTGGTCTTAGGCTCTTCCGATGTAGATGATATAATTGAACCAAAGTGTATGCATGGGGGTTTAACTATGGTTTGTGAAGAAGAGTTTGGGCTACAAAATCTTTTCTGATCTTCCATTGCATCCTATGGTTGATCAGTGTAGATGAGCATGTAGAGGCTTGAGCAGAATGGCATGCTTCTGGGACTTCTTTCTTCTCGGAAGTAGTTGTCACCACCCTTTCTTCCGAATTAGTCTTTTTCTCGGAATGTTCCAAAGGATTCCTTTTGTTCCTTTTTTTGTTCTTTGGCTTGTCTTTCGAAGCTATTTTCCTTTCGGAAGAATGAGTTTCTTTTTAAAGCAACTTGGCTTTGGAAACACGCTTTCCTTTTCTTAATACTTGCACCATATGGTAACGTCCAAATGTGAAACCATCCATGACTTCTTCTTTCTTAACATTGGTTGCACAATTTGTGCTTGTAGGATTGTAGTAACAATCTTTATCCATGTGGTTATGTCGTCCACGCATTATGGAATCAGTGTTATTATTGATGGAATGTAAGGGTTGTTGTTTCTAGCATTTCTTTTCTTCTTCAACACCCTTCCCCTTTAATGTCTAATCCTTCAGCTGGATAGGAGTGTTGGTACTACAATTTTTCCCAAATCAGATCCTTCAACCACTTGGAATCTAGTTGAGATGAATACAACCTTTTTTTCCTTGGGTCTATATTCAACATTGACTCAGCCACCTTTGTAGAATTTTTTCTTGGTGCCTTGATTTATTCTTTCATTCTTTGGTGTTTAGGAGTTGTTCATCAGCATTGTGAATGAGGATTTCTACCTTATCCTTCCCATTGTTGCATCATTCTTCTTCTCATTAGTAGTGGGTCAGTAGTTGGAACCTCTTGCTCATTAGTACCATATCTTGTTGTCTAACAGTCACATAAGAGTGTGGTGGAGCAATTTCATTGGTTTCAAAGCCACTTTTGTATTGATAGCACACCTCTGAGTGGGAGGACGATGCAATGATGTTGTTAAAGTAATGCTCCTCAATAGCATACTTCACCCTTGCTAATATCGACAACATGATCTTCAAAGGTGTTTGTGAAAAAGGAGAAGCCCACTTCAGTGACCCTAGGAGATTTGTTACTATGTTCCATTCCAAATCCTTGGAGAGTAGAAAGAGGAAAACTGTTAAGGCTATGGATGTTAAGTTCTTCTTTAGAGTAGAATATGCTAAGACTAACAAGAATTTGGAGTCCATTCTAGGCTCGGAAAGTTAATTCCATTATCCCTTAACATATTTCTCAACATAGAGGCTTAACTACATCTCCGGATTGAAGCATATCGGTAGTTTCTATGAAAAGGATGAAAAGAGGGCCAATGAAGCTTTGAAGGTGATCGAGGATCTCAAGGTGATAGTGCTTGCCTAAAGCAAGGTGATGAGGAGGCCAAGTAATTCACTGTAAAAGGTATATATATTTTTATTAAGATTTTCGCACATATTAAGTTTTAATTGGTTATTAATAATACCAAACAACACACATAAAAGGCAAATGTACCTGTCGTGAGGTAATATAGTGATTGTAAGAACTAATAATCAATCCATGGACACACCGAGCCTACTCAACCACCTTTATGATTGACTACCAGATTTGATTTTGTTTTTGGAAAATGATTAGTTGCAATGATGTAACCAAATTTTTTAAGAATTTAAAGGCAATTATTAAAATTAACGTAAAAGTAAAATTGAAACTTTGTGTTTCGAAACAGGGAATTAAGGCTATCATCCTAGTTAGATTAGCCTTATCTAACATTGATAAATATCATGGTAGACTAAAAATATAATTATAAGTAGTTATGTTAATGTTTATAAGCATGAGCCAATGCGGATTTCTAGCCTGCCATCTTCGTAGTGAAAAGGACACCAATATGAGTAACTTACAGTATGGAGCAATCAAAGCCACTTATAATGTAGGTGAATCTAGTGTAATCTTTTAACATACAAATTCTAAGCCCATAACTTAATATTAGAAAAATAGTTGATCAGGTTCCTTTTTAACAAACCATTAATTTTAAAAAACCATAATAATTACTATAGATTTCTTAAAGTAATAAAAAGGAACCCGAAAATCATTAGAAAGCTAACGTTATATGATTTTTAATAACCACTTCTAGTTCATTAGCTATACATTTATTATGAAGACCAGTTTCATGAATAATAGTTCGTTCATACATTTTTTTAACCTTGTATGATATTGATAATTACAAATCACAAGTTTAAAACATTTCGTTCAAATTTAGATGCTACCTATTAAAAGGTTACCCAAGATTACCATAACATTTACATAACATAAATCACACCATTAGTTCATCACAAATTATATAAGTTTAATCCAATCAGGATGATAAAGAGAGTTTAGCTCATAGTGAGCTTTAACATAACAACAAGTAACATAGAAGATAGATATGAAATCATTAGTGAAACGAAACAATCAAACTAGTGATCCATAATGGATGACGGTTAGACAATCCCAAGCTTGCCCAAGCTTGGCCAAACTAGTGTTCCAAGGGTTGTATGCACCACACGAGCCTTCAAATGGTTTTCAAGACTTGATTCATGAGAGAATTTAGTAAAGTAACTCTCCTACCCAAAGCTTGCCCAAATGATGAACGTAGCCCTCTATTTATAGGCTTTCTAGAGAGTTTTAGCATGGTCCCGTGCTAGTACAATGCTTACAAAAATTGGTTGGTTCCTACATGCGGTAGGTGTCTGGCAGGATCCTATGTTAAATGGGGCACAACCACGTGTTTGAGGTGGGGCACAACCCTATAACTCGTGGAGCACGACCTCATGGTTACTTTTGAAAAACAATACTCTTTTTTCCTATCACATGTCAAACATAGGATTGTGCCAATTTAAGCATGGGATGTGTTTCAAGCAAGTCATGGGGGTGTGCTTAATAAGGTAAACACCATGCTTGGATATCAAAGCTTGGTAAATTCTTGAAAAATATGTTTCTTTTGTCCATCTTGCTCTTTTGAATACCTGGAAACACAATTTAACATTTTTATGTACATTTTCACTATTTTAAGAAAGATATCACATAATAATTGATGTGCTTTTGATAGGATTTTCACATATAACTTAGAGCATATCAAACTCTCCATACTTGGACTTTTTTTGTCCTCAAACAAAGTCACTTAAAATGACAATTCCACCCAAAATCAAATACATCAAATGATAGATATGTACTTTGGAAAATACAAAAGTAAAGTTATTTGATCCAAATGTAAACATTTTAAGCATACTTAGAATGATATCCGAGCAAGCAAAAGGTTATTTCGTAAAGATTATTAACTTGTAAAAATCCACAGTTCTCACAAGTGCGCCTACACTCAACTAAATATATCAAGTTATAATCAAGGTTAAGTATGAATAGTACACTTAATTGTCTAGTATGAATACAAGTAAAGTCATATGCTTTTTAACAGATCAAATCTCCACCTACTTAGATATTTACTTGCATAAATCATTAGGTATTTGATGGGTCGTAACTTGGCCTGGGCTCGAGTATGGATTATCTAGAAACAGTGGCTAAATGCTAAAGACGATGGTCTTGGCTTATTTTTCTAACATAAACTACAAGGAAAACAATAAAAAGTTCCCAATACAATACTTTAAGAAAGGTGGGATATGCTAACTTGAGGACTCGTTTAAGGTTAGATTATGAAAACTATATTTTTTTACAAAAACCTTACTTCGTCTGTCACCCAAAGATACATGAAACTATCCTTTTGTAAGGATCGTTTGGCTTGAAGCATAATAGCAACCTATCGGATCAGTTCTGTATATTCATATTCGGACTCAGTTTGGTTATTTTTGTTTTTTCAATCGTGTGACCAATGCATATAGTTTGGGCATCTTTCATATCTTTTTGCCCGCCTCTTTATAGCGCTTTTTGAAATTCCACAAAATGGTGCAACTTGTTCCTTTTTTCACCATTTTTTTCTTGCATAATATGTGAGGTTAAAAATTCATTCGCGGAATTTCAGGGAAAGTCCCGATTTTGCATGGTAAAGGCAACAAGTTCTCTTAGGCTGCACATAAAAGACCAAAATTTTCTTTTCTTTTTTCTCTCTTTTTTTCCTCTTTTTCTATAATAATAAGCCAAAACGTGTCTTTAATGAAAAATGGGTTTTGTTGGAGGCTTTTTTGGTTAAATGACTCAGTGGTTCGGGTGATCGAGAAATAAAAACATTTAAGCTCAACAGGGCTAACTAGGGTCAACATTTGGGTAAGGATTATTAGAAGAAAAATGGTTGGTGCTTGAATGGTTAACGTTTCTTAATGCCTATATTATTTTTGTAAAGATCTATAATCTAGTTTGATCAATTAGGTTATGATTTGCAGCGGAATAATACTTGAATTAGACGAAATTTAAGCAAGAATAAGATGAATATTCAATCAAACAGTAACGGTTATAGAGAGAGAAAGTTTTAACAAAAGAGAATGTTCTCATTCATTCATAAGCTTCGGCAAATACAAATTAGATCAACATTCCTTTTATAGAGGAATATGACGTCAGTAGATGTCACCTGATAGTGACATCTAACAGATTATACAAACAACTGAAAATAACTGAAACTACTGAAGATGTTCACAACAACTGAAGACATCTTCTTACAATAAAAGCTAAAGTACCAGCTAATTCTACAACTACTGAAACTACAACATCTGAAGTGTAAGATCTTCAGATGTTTTACATTATACTAAACTACTGATTACAATCTACTGAAAATGTAAAGACAACTACTGAAAGTAAACCATCACAACTACTGAAGAGAACTTCTTCAGCTGTTGTGACAACCTCTGAATACTTGATCTTCAGACTTTATCTTCAAACTCTATCTTCAGACTTTGTCTTCAGCTTTTGTCTTCAGACTTTGTCTTCAGACTTTTTCTTCAGACTTT
>BJCM01271367.1:0-11007 GCA_018326385.1 Flaveria bidentis
TGAGGGAAATGGAGGTTGTACTTGATATCAGCGAGTGCCAAGAGGACCAGAAGGTGAAGTTCGCTACACACTCTTTTATGGACTCAGCTCTATGTTGGTGGGACAATATTGTCCTATCTGAGGGCAGCAGGGCCATTGGGAGAATGAGATGGTCCGAACTGAAAAAGTTGGTGATTGAGGAGTTTTGTCCTCACCGGGAAATGGATAAGGTTGAGAGGGAGTTTTTGCAATTAGAGGCGGGAACGATGACATACAAAGAGTACCCCACAAAGTTCAATGAAATGGCACGCCTGGTGCCAGATCAAGTGACGCCTCTGTCACGGAAGATTAAAAGATACATCCAGGGTTTGCCAACGGACATTCGCAGGCACATGATCGCCGCCCGACCGAGCACGTTTAGGTTAGCGGTGGATTTAGCAGGGAGATTGTATGATGAGAGGACTGTGGTGGTGGTGGCTGAAGGTAGTTGGAAGGGTGGAGGTGAAAACTGGAATGAGAAGAGGTTTGGTCGGGGAGGTGCCTCAACGGGTAATAAGAAGGCACGAGTGGATGACCGCCGTGTGGTCACATCAAGTGCGGGGTCGAAAAAGTGTGGCAAGTGTGGGAAGGAGCACGGTGGCGAGTGTGGATGGGGGTTGAATGTTTGTTTCTAGTGTGGGAAGCCTGGTCATATGGCTAGAGACTGTGAGGGTATGAAGTGTTTCAACTGTGGGGAAAGTGGTCGTATGAGTAGAGATTGTAAAAAGCCAAGAGCTGAGGGTTCTAAGGTGAAGAAAACTGGAGGTGAAGGACCAAGGGCGAGCGCTAGGGCATTTACTATGACACAGGAGGAGGCTAGGACGAACCCTGATGTTGTGTCTGGTACGTTTCTAGTAAGCCAAACTTTAGCTTCTGTGTTATTTGATTCTGGTGCTAGTAAAAGTTTATTTCTGCTGCTTTCTGTGCTAAGCTGCCTGTTAGTAGTAGACGTGTTGATGCACCCTTCGATGTAGAAACTGCCATAGGTAAGTCTACTGGGATCTCTAAGATGATAGAGAATTGTGATGTGGAGCTAGAAGGTCATAAGTTTCCTGTTAGACCATTTGTGATAATTTAAGGTGGTTTTGATTTGGTTCTTGGGATGGATTGGTTAGCGGACTCCAAGACGAACATTGTGTGTCGCAAGAAGATGATTCGTTTGACAGCGCCTGACAGGATTTTGGTAACTGTTTATGGGGATCAGGTTACTATGATCCCGAAGGTAATCTCAACGGCAGTGGCGGGAAAGTGTATGAGGCGTGGATGTAGCGCCTACTTGGCTTATGTAAAGGATGTGGATACGCCCATGCCACAACTGTCTGATGTACCGGTTGTGTGTGACTTCCCGGACGTGTTCCCAGAAGACTTACCAGGAGTGCCACCTGATAGAGAGATTGAGTTTCAGATTGATCTGATACGGGGTGCTCAACCTGTCGCCAAGGCATCGTATCAGTTGGCCCCGACAGAGATGAAAGAGTTGATGGAACAGTTGCAAGAGCTGCTGGATAAGGGGTTCATCAGACCGAGTATCTCTCCTTGGGGTGCTCCGGTCCTGTTCGTGAAGAAGAAAGATGTTAGTATGAGGATGTGTATTGACTACCGTGAGCTGAACAAGTTGACGGTCAAGAACCGATACCCCTTATTTAGAATCGATGATTTGTTTGATTAGCTTCAAGGTGCCAGTTGGTTCTCAAGAATAGACCTTTGATCTGGCTATCATCAACTGAAGGTGAAAGAGCAGGATGTTCCTAAAACAGCTTTTCGCACGCGCTATGGTCACTATGAGTTTCTTGTCATGTCTTTTGGTTTGACCAATGCGCTAGCTGCTTTTATGGGTCTGATGAACCGTGTGTGTCGGCCTATGTTGGATAAATCAGTGATTGTGTTTATTGATGATATCCTGATTTATTCGAAGAGCGATATTGAGCATGCCGGTCACATTCGGGAGGTTTTGGAGACATTGAGAAAAGAGAAATTGTATGCCAAATTCTCCAAGTGCGCATTTTGGTTGCGTGAAGTTTAGTTCTTGGGTCATGTGGTGAATCTTGAGGGGATCATGGTGGACCCGGCTAAGGTGGAGGTAGTAATGCAATGGAAATCTTCAAAGACGCCATCCGAGATTCGCAGTTTCTTGGGTTTGGCGGGTTACTACAAGAGATTCATTCAAGACTTCTCCAAGATCGCTTCTCCACTAACTAAGTTGACCCGGAAGGATGTGAAGTTTGTATGGGGTCAAGCTCAAGAGAAGGCATTCGAGGAATTAAAGGCGAGGTTGACCCAAGCTCTGGTTCTTTCATTACCCCATGGTAGTGAAGATCTGGTGGTTTATTATGATGCTTCTTACTCGGGGTTGGGGTGTGTACTAATGTAGAGAGGAAAGGTTATAGCTTATGCATCCCAACAGTTGACGGTTCATGAGGTCAACTACCCTACTTATGACTTGGAGCTGGCAGCCGTGGTCTTTGTGTTATAGATTTGAAGGCACTATCTGTACGAGACGACGTGCACCATTTTCACTGACCACAAGAGCTTGAAGTACTTCTTTGAGTAGAAGGACTTGAACATGAGACAAAGAAGATGGTTGGAGTATTGCGAGATCCACTACCATCCGGGCAAAGCCAATGTAGTGGCAGATACCCTTAGCCGAAAGGGGAGGCCTGAACCGATTCAGGTGAAAGCATATCAGCTGATCATGACCTCTGATGTGATGAAGCAATTCAAAGAGATTCAATATGAGGCACTAAAAGAAGATCATCTTAACTCTGAGAGAATGAGAGGTGTGGTCGCAGAATTGGGTGAAAACACGCTTGGTGTTAGAACTCGATTCGGGAGAACGTGGGTTCCTCGTTTTGGGGATCTACGGGTGAAGATTTTAGATGAAGCTCACAAGACTGATACTCCATTCATCCAGGTGCACAAAAATGTATCAAGATATGAAGAAAGATTATTGGTGGCCGAGTATGAAGCGCGACATGGTGGAGTATATGAGTAAGTGCCTTACCTGTCTACAGGTGAAGGCCGAACATCAAAAGCCGTATGGGAAGATCCAACCTTTGGATATACCGGAATGGAAGTGAGAGCACATCACTGTGGATTTCATTACGAAGCTGCCACGTACTCCGAAAGGGTACGATGCCATATCGGTGGTTGTGGACCGTCTGACGAAGAGTGCTCACTTCCTACCAATTCGCGAGACATATTCATCCGAGAGGTTAGCTGATCTGTTCATCAAGGAGATTGTAACTCGTCATGGTGTGCCGGTGTTTATTGTGTCTGATCGTGACACCCGGTTTACATCTAAATTCTGGAAGAAATTCCACGATGCCATGGGGACGAGGTTACATATTAGCACGACTTATTATCCTCAGACTGATGGTCAGTCAGAGAGGACCATTCAGACCTTGGAGGACATGCTTTGGACATGTGTTATTGATTTTGGGGGAAGTAGGGATGACCACTTACCGTTAGTTGAATTCTCATACAACAACAACTATCATGCCAGCATTGGTATGCCACCATATGAGATGCTATACGGTAGGAGATGCAGAACACCCTTTTGTTGGGGTGATATTGGTCAGAAGGAATTAGGGAGCGTCGAGGTAATAGAGGCTATGACTGAGAAGCTTGAGAAGATCAAAGCCTTCATGAAGGCAGCCAAAGATAGACAGAAGTCGTATGCCGATAAACGACGCAGACCGATTGAGTTCCAGGTGGGTGACCGGGTTATGTTGAAGGTCTCACCTTGGAAGGGTATCATTCGTTTTCGAAAGCGGGGCAAGTTGAGCTCGAGATACATAGGCCCTTTCCGAATCGTTGCTCAAGTAGGAGAGGTGGCCTATAGACTGGAGTTACAAGAAGAGTTAAGTGGAATTCACCTGACATTCCATGTATCTCATCTAAGAAAGTGCTTAGCTGATGTGTCACACCCTCAAAATCCACGTGCGGAGTTTTACCGCGAGGCATGTGAACAAACCAGGATCACAGTGAATAGTTACTCAGAACGACTGTATATGCCACAATTAAAATGAAATCAACCAAAGCTTAAACTTGAAACTGTGCGGAAGCGTTTTGTAAAAACAACCCAAAGAATGTAAATGCAAACTCTGGCAAAACATGCGCCAACCCAAAAGAGTAAACATTAACCATTAAAAACAATAAAGATGTCTTGAAGAACAAGTCTTAGAATGCAAGGTGAATCCATGTAGTGCTCCTAAAGGCAAGCAAGTTAATGACCTGGGAATAGCATACTAAAATGTCAACACAATGGTTGGTGAGTTCAAGAGTTGCTATTCAAACATAAGCAGTTTAATAATAGAGATATAAAAGTAGTGCATTGTAGCAAATAGCTAGTCCATTAACAGTAAATATTAACTCATAGTGATTTCGCAATTGAAGCTGACTGTGTTACGTTGTTGCCTCCTGTCATGACTTAACAGGTCGTGACAATGTTTAATAGGACAAATTGGACCCGATTGACCTCGAGTCACACAGGTGGGGCTCGTCTGACCCAGTAGTACTACCCAAATTTCCCTACTATTCAATATTAACAATTCGAAAGTGTGAGGACTTTTCCATGATATCAACACTATATTAATATTATACACAACTTGAATATATAAAGTGTTTGTAGTTTACCAGTATGCTATCTCCCCCAAAAGAGATTAAGTAAAGAGTGGGGCATGAATTCACCTGATATGCATAAAAAGAGTTTTACTTGACAGACAGAGTGGACAGACAACCTTCAGAGGTTACCTAGATCATATAAGTACATGAGTACGTGCAAACAGAGAACATATGAAACCCTAAGTACACTACAACCCAGGACTAAAGGTTTCAAAAAACAGACACGTTTGACTCAGTTGACCCGTTTGACCCGTTGGTGACATCATGAGTTATAATTCAATTAAGAAAATGTGAACATATAACATACATGGTTAACATTCAAATGGATCACATGAGGTGCTACATTACCCAATGCATTACTTAGATCATTATACAACCAAGTATCATACAAGTCATGCGAATCTAGAACATTAACATGCCCACTAGTTATAACATAACTGACACGCCACACAAAGATCAAATAACGCACTACATGCCATGTGAAGCCACTCACGACTTCACATCCTAAACCCTGCCAATCCTACTAAGTAGGGGCCTCAGATTTGCACGCATGTATGATGATCACAATCATATTCATTAACCATGTTCATTGCATTCAACATACACCACAATAATCAATTTTCAGTCTCAAACATGATGCCTTAATTACTAATCAACCTTCAACATCATACACGATCATCAAAGTCCATACATCACACATGATTATCCAAGCATTCCATACAACCAAATTAATATATTCTATCACATTAGAAATCATCCATGAACATACTAACATGCTCCTAATATCCAAACATGCTCAAACTATCATCTTTCAAACTTTGTGCAAATAAAGTTTCCCTTTTGGGAAAGCACATCCCAAAATCTATCAAACACCCAATGTATTCATGAATTCATTAATAATACACCAATTCAAGTTCATATCAACATCTAAGCATGATCAACAACATCCAACCATCATAATTCACTAACCTTCATGATCAAAAGTTTCTACTTTTGGAAATCTATGAACTACAACATTCATTCCTAGTTTTCTAGCATCCATATCATCAATGTTTCATACATACATCATTATAAACCCTTCAACAACATCAATTCATCATCAAATCATCATATCATGAAAAATAAAGTTACTATCTTTAGTAATGTATGGATTCTAACATGTGTTCTTGAACTCCCATATTTCACAACAACAATCTAGTATCTAAACATCATCATAAACATATCCATAACATCCATTCATCCCTAATTCAACATTCTTGACAAAAGAAAGTTACTATTATTAGTTACCTATGAACACAACCTCCAATTCATCAATTTCTTGCAAGATCAATGTAATCTAGCATTCATACAACCTAACTAACATCATATAATCATCATACAATCATCAATTTCATATAATCATCATCAATTTCGGATTCGAGTTCATCTTAAATTAAAATCTATGAACAACATAACAAAACACACCTTTAAATGTGTAGAATCAAAAACTTGGACTTGCTAGCACTATGGAACCCTTGGAACTTGATCAAAACCGATTGTTTTTGATGTTTCTTGGCCAAAATTGCAAAGAGAGGGAGTGGGATGATGGTTGCGACCGCATGAAGGGTTTGGGGGGTTTAGGGTTGGGTAATTTTGGTAAGTTTTGATTAAAAGTATTTACACAATAACCCCTTTAATTTATTTTATAAAAACTATCCTTTTAATAATTTTTAAATAATATAAACTATAATTTATAAATATTTGCAACCAACAATAATAATCCTAAATGTTTACCACAAGTCACATAACACATAGAAATGTATATAACATGTTGTCACGTTATCGCGTAAAATTTATAAAGTGAACATATAAAATTCTATAAAATCATGAACCACATAATCACAACTAATAGTCAACATTATTAATTAGATTATTATTGTTTATCATAGATTATTAATATTAAGTCACCAACATTCAACAACAACTAGTGTGTGCTCACGGCATGTGTATGCAAGACCTAACGGAACTAACGGAGTTTGGTAACGGAAAATTACTGGATGTCACATCATCCCCATGTTGAAAGAATTTTCGTCCCGAAAATTGCGTTACATGGTAAGTGTTCCATCACTGGTCTACTGCATTGGCAAACAGAAATCGAAATCGAGTGAGTTTTGGATGAGTTGTCACATCATCCCCATGTTGAAAGAAATTTCGTCCCGAAATTTAAATCAATACCTTCGTCTGCTGGCATCGTCTTTTCTAATAGTTGAGGGTACTTAAACTTCATTTGATCTTCTCGTTCCCATGTGAATTCCGGTCCACGTCGCGAATTCCAACGGATTTTGACTATGAGTATCTTGCTTTGCTTAAGTGTTTTCACCTCATGGTCCATCACCTCGACCGGTTCTTCAATAAAGTGTAATTGTTCATCCACTTGAACTTCTTCTAGTGGTACGACCATTGTTTCATCAGTTAGACACTTCTTTAGGTTCGACACGTGAAATACATCGTGGATTCCACTTAGCGAATCAGGTAGGGCTAGTCGATAGGCCACTGGACCTATTCTTTCCATTATTTCAAATGGTCCAACGTACCTCAGATTTAGCTTTCCTTGCTTGCCAAACCAAATACGCCTTTCCATGGTGAGACCTTCAATAAAACCTTGTCACCAACCTAAAACTCTAAAGGTTTCCGTCTCTTGTCAGCATAACTCTTCTGTCTGTCTCGTGCTGCAGCCATACGGTTTTGTATCTGCACAATCTTCTCGGTTGTCTCATGAATTAACTGGGGACCCGTCAGTTGACTATCACCAATTTCCGCCCAACAAACTAGTGATCTACATTTTCTCCCATACAACGCCTCGAAAGATGCTGCCTGTATGCTAGTATGATAACTGTTGTTATAAGAAAACTCCACCAATGGCAGGTGAATTTCCCAGTTGTTCCCGAAGTCAATCACACAAGCACGTAGCATATCCTCCAACGTCTATATGGTACGCTCACTCTGGCCATCAGTCTGTGGATGATAGTACTCATGTCCAAACGTGTACCCAAAGATTTCTGTAGTGATTGCCAGAAATGTGACGTGAAACGAGCGTCGCGGTAAGAAATAATTGAGATCGGTACACCGTGTCTTGAAACGATCTCTTTAAGATACAGTCGGGATAATTTCTCCATCTTGTCAGTTTCCTTGATTGCAAGGAAGTGAGCAGACTTTGTCAATCGATCCACGATAACCTATATCGTGTCACACCCAGTATTAATATGGGGTAACTTGGTAATAAAATCCATGGAGATTTTTTCCCATTTCCACATTGGTATCTCGGGTTGTTGCAACAGTCCGGATGGTTTTTGGTATTCCACCTTTACTTTTGAGCAGGTCAAACACTTGCTCATATACGTAGCTACATCCGCCTTCATGTTAGGCCACCAGTAGTGCGCCTTTAGGTCATGGTACTTCTTATCGGATCCAGGATGTATAGAATACTTAGATTTGTGTGCCTCACTCATAACTAAATCCCTTAGATTTCTATAGACAAGCACCCAAAGTCTATCCATAAAGTACGAAATTCCATCCTCTTTCATCACTAGTTGTTTATCCATTCCCCTTAACGACTCAGAACCAACATTTTCCACTTTTAAGGCTTCTATCTATGCCTCCTTAACTTGTTCAGGCAGTTGAGTACTGATAGTAAGTTGTAAAGCTCGCACCCGTCTGGGTTTAGCTGTTTCCTTCCGGCTTAAGGCATCGGCAACCCCGTTCGCCTTTCCCCGATGATACTTGATAGCACAATCATAGTCGTTTAGTAGCTCCACCCAACGTCGATGCCTCATATTCAACTCCTTTTGCTCGAAGATATGTTGAAGACTCTTGTGATTAGTGTAGATAGTGCACTTGGTATCGTACAAGTAATATCTCCAAATCTTTAAGGCAAAAACCACTGCACCCAATTCTAAGTCATGGGTGGTATAGTTCTTCTCGTGAACCTTTAGTTGTCTCGAGGCGTAGGCTATCACCTTTTCTTGTTGCATTAAGACATAACCCAATCCTTGAATGGACGCATCACAATACACCACAAAATCCTCCGTTCCATCTGGCAGTGCCAATATTGGTGCACTACAGAGTTTTTGTTTTAACAATTGAAAAGCCGATTCTTGGCTTTCACTCCCTTTGTATGCCGTTCCCTTGTGAGTCAAGGCTGTGAGAGGTTGTGCGATCTTAGAGAATCCCTCTATGAATCGTCAGTAATATCCTGTTAATCCCAGAAATTGCCTTATCTCGCTCGGTGTTTTGGGTATAGTCCAATTCTTTATCGCCTCAATATTGGTAGGATCAACATGTATCCCCTTCTCATTAACAATATGACCTAGAAATTGCACTTCTCGTATCCAAAAGTCACATTAGAGAATTTGGCATACAACTGTTCATTCTTCAATAGTTCTAAGATCATTCGTAAGTGCTCTTCATGATCCTCCTTGGTCTTAGAATATATCAGTATATCATTGATAAACACAATGACAAACTGATCGAGATAGGGTTTGCACACACGGTTAATAAGGTCCATGAACACAACTAGTGCATTAGTCAACCCAAAAGGCATGACCAAGAACTCATAATGACCATAACGAGTACAAAACGTAGTTTTGGGAATGTCTTCTTCTTGGACTCTAAGTTGATGATAACCGGATCTCAAATCAATCTTTGAATAATAGCTTGATCCTTGAAACTGATCAAACAAGTCGTCGATACGAGGTAAAGGGTATCGGTTCTTGACTGTTACTTTGTTTAACTCCCTATAATCGATGCACATCCGGAATATGCCACCCTTCTTCTTAACAAAAAGAATAGGGGCTCCCCAAGGTGATGTGCTAGGTTGAATAAAGCCCTTATCTAAAAGCTCCTGAAGTTATGATGACAAATCTTGTAGTTCGTTCGGTGCTAATCGATAAGGTGCCCTAGCAATCGGGGCTGCACCGAGAGTCAATTCGATTTGAAATTCCACTTGACAGTGAGGTGGTAATCCAGAAAGATCCTCTGGAAACACCTCTGGAAAGTCACGCACTATGGGAATGTCCTCCATTCTCCTTTATTCCGCTTTCTTATCGATGACGAGGCGCATCATTGAAATTTGACAACCTCACCCCCTTTAATTGAAGTAGGGGAATGTAGTCGGATGGAAAGATTTATTGGGGTAATAACGTAAGAGACCACAGACTCTACATACTAAACTAGGGTATGGAGCCGCGCCGGTCGATTGGCGTGGCTGTGTCTTGGGGGCACTACTCCCTAAGGAGCCGAGAACAGTCGGGAAATAAGTCTTAAACCACTTACCCAACACTGAATCTTAAGAAGTTTGTGTACGCCTCTGTTAACTCAATCGTGGTCTTCTTGTCTGCGCATTGTTTCAGTTTTGAGAGTGATGCTAGGGGGCGAATTGGGGCAACGTTCGGATGGGCTAGAGAGTGGAGTGAGTGCAGGCCCTCGTGCAACGACAGTATTGGTTTATGTTCCGGGTTTGGTATTAGTTATGATGCACCTCCTTTTTTATTTATTCTTTACGGCCTTTAAAACTATTTTTCACAGGTCTTAAATGGGGCTAGAATAGCCAAACAACCTTTTCGCAACAATTTTTGGGCTTTCATGTATGAGATGATGCCTATCACAACACCACTCCTGTCACCTCTGACTGTAAGGATTTCGTCACCAACATGAATTCGTATGATCTTCTAATGACATATGACTTCTGCTTGCTTGCTAGAGAGCCAATCCATGCCTATCACTACATCAAAACTCCCCAGTGTAACATGCATAAGATCTATAGCGAAAGTATGACCATCAAGCTCTATCTTACAATCTCTAAGGATATGCGTTACATGGATCTGTTTACCGTCGGCCAATTCTACGGTGTATTTAGATTCTAAGGTGAAGGGTATATCACATAAAAGACTACAGAACTTTAAGGACACGAAGATCCTATCAGCTCTAGTGTCGAATAGTACCATAGCAAAACAGCCATTAACAGTAAACCTAGCAGTAACAGTTGTGGGGTCGTTTAGAGCCTCACCCGAGCCAATGACGAAGGCCCTCCCTTTGGCTCCATCGTTGTTGCCACCATTACCAGTACCATTGCCATCATTGTTGTTGTTACCGTGGTTGTTGTTGTTGTGGCCATTGCCGTTATTGCCATTACCATTTTTCCTCAGTTGTAGGCAGTTTTGCCTGTAATGCCCTTCCTTCCCACATTCAAAACAACCTTTGGGAGTCTCCTGAGGTTGTTGTGGCTTCCTTAACAGTTCACCACGACAATTCTTAGCAGCGTGTCCAATCTTACCACAGTGTTGACATTTGAAATTATCACACCTTCCCACATGATGGTAATTACACCGA
>BJCM01271377.1:0-12470 GCA_018326385.1 Flaveria bidentis
CCCCCTTGCTGGAAAAGGACCCTCTTTCTTTTTCGATTATGATGGATTCTTTAAATCCTTCAACATCCCTCTCTCCCCTCCTAAGGATGTGTTATCGACCAAATGCTGTAAGATGTGTTAAACACACCATCACTGGACTCGACAACCTCAGCTTCACAAGGTGAGTCTTCTAGTTTATTAGGGGGAGCACTTGAGGTAAGTGACTCCTTCTCTGATGATGAAGACGTGGAAAATGATCAGGTGGATCAAGGGGAAAAGGTTCCTACTACTGCAAGTACATAAACATCTGATGTTGATGTCTCTGAAACTTTAGAACCTCACACTCCTACAGCCTCAGATACTGTAACTAGTGTTCACAATCTGAATAATAAGATAGTTGTTCCCACCACTCCTGGATCTCGACTAAATGTTTATCATCCTTTCGCTAATGTCATTGGAGATGTTCGATTAGGAGTACAGACTAGAAATCAGCTATACTCAGCTGATTATGCCTCAGTAATGGACAAGGGATATCTTCACGATGGTGTGTATCGATGTTTTGTGTCTCAATTTGAGCCAAAATATGTAAGTGATGCTCTCAATGACGAGGCATGGGTCAGTGCCATGCAAGAGGAACTTCTTTAATTCAAGAAGTTAGGGGTATGGACACTGGTGGATAGACCAAAAGCTGCTAAGGTGATTGGCACCAAATGGGTCTTGAAGTGCAAGAAATATGACCAAGGGGTCATAATAAGAAACAAGGCTCGACTTGTAGGTCAAGGGTTTTGACAAGTCGAGGGTATTGATTACAATGAAGTGTTTTGCACTTGTGTCAAGAATGGAAGCAATCCGTATCTTCCTAGCCTATGCATCTTACATGAAGATCAAAGTCTATCAATTAGACGTAAAGAATGCATTCCTTCATGGTGAAATACGGGAGATAGTGTATGTTAGTCAACCCAAAGGATTTGAGGATCCGTATCATCGGAACAGAGTTTATAAACTAGATAAGGCTCTCTACGGGCTCCATCAAGCCCCAAGATCATGGTTTGAGAAGCTCTCGACTCATCTTGTGAAACACGGCTTTCACATAGGAGTGATTGATTGTACCCTTTTCATCAAAGAAAAGGATGGTGACTTATTGCTCGTGCGAATTTATGTTGATGACATAATCGCTGGTTCTAAAAACAAAGAATTATGTAAAGAATTTGAAGCAATAATGAAAGCTGAATTTGAGATGAGTGCCATAGGAGAGATGAAATTCTTTATTGGGTAACAGGTGGATGAGACACCAAATGGAATATTTCTACATCAGACCAAGTATGTAGGTGATATCCTAAGTTAGTTTGATATGGAGAATACTTCGGCAGCTAGGACTCCACTTGATACAAACCACGACGTGGCACCCAACGAAAATGGTGATCTGGTGGATGCCACCATGTATCGAGGAATGATTGGATCCCTTATGTACCTAACAGCCTCACGACCTGATATCATGTACGCGACGTGTCTCTGCTCCAGATATCAGGCAAAACCGAAAGTCAACTATCTCATAGGAGTTAAAAGGATATTTCGTTATCTGAAGGATACTCCAACACTCGGGTTGTGGTATCCTCATGACCATGAATTTGAGCTTATAGCGTATAGCGATTCGGATTATGGCAGCTGCAAAATGAATTATAAGTCAACATCAGTAGGGTGTCAATTCTTTGGTAGACGGTAAGTAACCTAGCAGTGTAAGAAGCAGACCTCAGTTGCCCTGTCAACATGTGGAGCTGAATACGTTGCTGCTGCAAGCTGCTGTTCACAAATCATATGGACTCAACAGCAAATGCGAGACTATGAATTGAAATTCTCTAACACTCCTAAATTTGTTGATTATTCTGCTTCTATCGCCCTAACTGAAAATTTGGTACAACATCCTAAAACTAAACACATAGGGATTAAATATCACTTTATACGTGATTGTTTTGAAAAGAATTTAATCGATGTGGTTAAAATTAATACGGACTTTCAACGTGCTGACCTCTATACATAAGCCTTTGATAAACCAAGATTTTTATGTTTGTTAGAGATCAACGACGTGAAAAAGAAATGTGAAATGATTCCAGAAGACGAAAGTACAAAGTCCGACGAGTGGAGTTATTTTTTATTATTTTTCAATTTATTTATTTTATTTTTATTTCTTCGTCTATAAAATCCTAAAACTCAAAAATATTTTCGGTTTTAGAATTTTAGGGGGAGAATAGGTTAGATTAGTATTAAATTAGTCATTTTATTAAAAAAACGAGGGAGGAGGACAACTTAGCTAAAAGGAAAGAAATCAAATCTGTGATATAGATTCAACGTATTTGGAAAATGATAGTACACATGGAACAAATTATTTGGGACTTTAAAAGTTTAACTGTTTAAGATGCATAAGTTAAAGTTTAAGTCTGAAAAGTGTAAGCAAAATAAAAGGAAAAATGATAGCAAAACTAGTAGGCTACCAAGGTAACATAGAGAAAGTAAATCTAAAGGCTGTTTGTTCACTATATGATGTGTTATTAGATTCAACACAATAGACAACTAGACCTGGATATTGGATCTGAATTTAAAATCAGGTTCAGGAATTACATTATAGGTGTAGATCCTGGATATTGGATCTCAATATGCAAGGGGCCACACATCCCTGTCACTCTGTGTTCAGATCAGGCTGCTATCTATAAGACAACATGTATACCCATTGAAGATCTAACTCTTAATGAAGATTACAAGAAAATCAAGATTGATATGAAAGTTTACTCTATCCTAACTCAAGCACTCAAGATGGATGTGCTGAAAAGATTGGAGAAGTATGGGACTGGCAAAGCTGTATGGGATGCACTGCAAATTATGTGTGAGGGAAGCAATGAAATTGCAGAAATTGCAAAAATTACAGTTGGTAAATGACTTGGAAATCATGGGAGTCACTTACAAGGTCAAGGAATTAAACAAAAAAATGTTGCATAGTCTTCCAGAGACCTAGAAACAAAATGTGACAATGTTAAAGAACACTCTTGATCTTGAGTTTACAACTCTGGGCATAATGATAGCCAAGATAGAAACATTGGAGTTAGATGAAAGAAGCAGAAACTTGGGAGGACCCAAAGTGATTGAGGCATACAAATTTCCATCAGAATCTCATTATGTGGAAAATGCCTTCATCACTGAGGAGGATGATTTCATATCTTCAAGAGATCAACTGAATACCACAGGGTTCATTGCAACTCCATCAACTAATCATCCATCAACATCATCCCAAGCATCCAGAGTCAATGCTGCTCCTACAACCACTTTTGATGAACCAAGATCCGAAGAACAAAAGGCAACTTACAATGCCTTTATTGCAAGCTTTGAAGCATAATTAGGAGGAAGACTCACATCAACACATCTGATGCAGGAAGACTTAGAAGAAATGGATAAAGATAATGTAGAAGAAATGGATCTGCTATGGCAAATGGCCATGATTGCTATGAGAGCAAAGAAAATTTTCAGAAAAGGCAGAAATTCAGCCTTAATGAAAATACAAAGATTGGATATGATAAATCCAAAGTGAAATGCTTCAACTGTGGCGTGGTTGGCCATTTCTCTAAAGAATGCAATGCCCCAAAAAGAAGCAACTTTCAAAGGAATTCTCAAACCAATCATCCTCACAGTCAAACTCAAGTTTTCATTCCAATTATCATCAGTAATAGTATCATCATCCACAACAACATCAATCATATCAAAATCCACCTCAACTGACAAACCAAGCTCATGAAGTAGTCAGTCATCTGCAATTGCTCTTGTGATAAAACAACATGGAGTATGTGATTGGAGCCTGTGTGCAGAAGAAGTCAAGACTCAATTTTAGAGTCATGAAATTATGGCTCACATCAACGATGGTCCATCTCCAATGCCTACTGAGGTAAAATCTAACCTTTGTAGTGAAAAATGTATTACTAAATTGCAAGGTTATAGAGAGCATAACCATAAACTGGCAGATAAAATTAAAAACAAAAAGGTGAAGTTAGAGATGATGAAAAGAGATATAAAAGGCTTTGTAATCAAAATAAAATCTCTCATCTCTGACATTAAAAAATTGCATGGTGAAAAGTACACTCTTCAGCTGAGAATGAGCTAGTGACTGAAAAGTTAGCTCAATTTAAGGCTGAACATACACTTACTAAAGTGAAACTTGAAAAGTTTCAACTGTCTTCAATCAAGCTAAAAGAGATGCTTGATTCTCAAGATCCTAAGGACATGCCTAGGATTAGGTATAATTCATGTCCTCCACCATATAATAACAACTACACTGTCATGCCTAAATCTGTCACACTCAATGAGGAAATTGAAACTAAAACTATGAAACCAAAATCTATAGTAAAACAGGTCACAAATCCTCAAAACCAGCCAAATGTTTACATTGAAACCAATGACGATAAAATCAGATTAGGACACCGAATCAAAATCAAAGAGTGTTCAGACAAGGCAGTGAGTGTCATCAAACCCACAAGCCGCGTAAAGGCAATTGTTCCATTTATAAAATTCATACCTTCTGTTTTTAAAAGTAAAAAGAAGTTTGTGAAGTCAGTGAAACCCACTGCTGAAAGCAGTTCTGATAATGAGATTACATCTCCAAACAAATCAAGCAAATCAGACAAGGTTTTACTTCAAAAGATATAAAAGAGATCACTGGTTTGAACGAGTAAAACTCTGTCAGACCCCAATCTTCAAAATTAAGACATGGTGTAGGTTTTGATATATGCAACAAATAACATGTTGATCAGTTTGAGAAGGAGGTAAAGAAAGGGTTGAAAAAACAAAAACAACCCAGAAAATTGAACAAAAAGGTTGATTTTGAATCATCCCCCGAGCAAAAGAAAGTGGCTCAGCAGCAAATGAGAAAATCAGCTGAGTCCCACAAATCAAAATCTGATTCAAGCAACAAACAAATGTATTATGACATTTGTGATATGTTCAATCACAAAACAGAAGAGTTCTTAAACAATCAACATTGCTCTATCTGTGACATGAACAACCACTCAACCAAAAACTATTATTTTAACAAATATTGTTCAGTCTGTGATATAAACAATCACAATACATCTGATTGTTACTTCTATCAGAAGGGATTGAGAATTCCCCAAAACAGCCCATCTCAAAAACATCTACTATGAAACATACTGTTAGACCTTATTTTCACAACAATCAATCTAGGATATCTAGATCAACAAATAACAGGAGCAATTTGAAGGATTTATGGAAGGGTCAAAGAAAAAATCTCACAATGAAACCCAAAATTGACCTTCCCAAACAAAAAGTAATTTTTGATAATGAAAAACGGGTTAAATTTCTACAAAGAAACAGAGACCAATGGTTTCATTACTCATCTGAATCTTCAATAGATGTTAATGAGATGACTCAACCCAGTCATTACCAAAAATCTCCCAAGACACCTCCATCTAAACCATAATTTAAAGGGAAATACTAAGAAGTCACCATTATGAATAGGAATGGGAAACCCAAGACCATCATGGCTTAGGTTCCTTATTTTTAATTAGTTCTTTTTGCTTGCAGGTTCATCCACACAGGTCCAATAGCTTATGGTACGTGGACAGTGGATGCTCCCGACACATGACTAGAGATTGTTCCCTCCTTCATGACTTCAAGCATATACAAGGAACTACTGTAGCATTTGGAAGAGATTCACAGGGTTGTAGAATTACAAGTGAAGGATCTGTGACAAATAGGATGCTGAGTTTTGACAGAGTAAACTATTATGAACAACTGAACTTCAATGTGCTAAGCGTGTCTTAGATCTGTGACAAGAAATATTCAAATCAGTTTACCAACACTCATTGCTACATTCTGAAACCTGGATTTCAGATCTCTGAAGAATGAGTTGTCCTAAAGACCCTAAGGAAGAATAATACTTATGTTTTAAACCTGTGTTCTGCATAACCTAAAGAAGAAACTTGTCTTTTGTCATAAGCATCATTTGATGAGTCACAGCTTTGGCACAGATGTTTGGGGCACACAAACTTTAAAAACATGAACAGATTGGTCAAAGGAAACCATGTCATTGGTCTTCCTCAAAAGTAATTTCATTTTCTTGATCACTATTCAGCATGCCTCAAAGGAAAACAACACAAATCTTCTCATAAATCCAAGCTAGTGAACACAAACAATACTCCATTGAAGCTACTTCATATGGATCTGTTTGGACCAACTCATGTCATGAGTATTGGAAAGAAACAATATTGTTTGGTGATCATTGATGACTTTTCACGATTTACATGGGTTTTCTTCTTGTTTCATAAAAATGAGGCTCCCAAATAATACAAAATTTTATCACAAAAATTGAAAATCAACTTGATCTTAAGGTCAAAAAATGAGAAGTGATAATGGAACTGAATTTAAAAATGAAGACATGAGTTCTTCTTGTGCAACCAAAAGCATTGCTCATTAATTCAGTGCAACTAGAACTCCTCAACAAAATGGGGTAGCTAAAAGGAGGAATAGAACACTGAATGAAGCAGCAAGAACAATGATAGCCGATGCTAAGCTGCCAATCACCTTCTGGGCAAAGGTAGTTAATACATCATGCTTTGTACAAAATCGAACTCTAATTGTAAAAGAAAGCAACATGACTCCATATGAACTGCTCTTTCATAGAAAACCACTCATTGGATTTCTTAAAACATTTGGTAGTCCTGTCTTAATATTAAACACCCGAGACTATTTGGGAAAGTTTTCATCTAAGTCTGATGAATGATTCTTTGTAGGTTATTCTTTTGTTTCAAAGGCTTACATAGTGTTTAATCCTAGATTAAACATTATTGATGAATCAACAAATGTTCAATTCAAGGAACATTCATTTCCCAAATCTACGAATGGTCCCGACTGGTTATTTGATATTGACTCATTTACAAAATCATTTGATCAATTTCACTTGTCTTATGCAGGAAATCTCCATTCAGGTGACACTTCCTCAGCTATATAAAGAAGAGATGACTTTCCATTGATTCCTCCTACATCTGTTGAATACATGAATGAAGATGTTCCTCTCCAAGCTGATCCCATTAGACAACCATCATAAAACCAGAATGTTTCAACTGAAGGAGGTCCAAGCCTATTACCATCACACTTAGATGATCTATCAATTGAGATCAGAAATCAAAAACAAGCTACTCCTCTAGCTGAAACACAAAGAACATCAAATGATGGAAGCAATCACAGTGTTCCTGAAGCTAAAGCAGGAACTAAAATTGAGTCTCACTATCTTCATAATTCCATATCAATACAAGATAAAGATGCCTATGACCATAATAAACTGAATGTCTCCAATCTTGATGTAACCATTGCTGGTGACTCCATTCCAACCACTAGAATACCCAAGAATTGTCCAATTGAAACCATTATTGGTGAACTTCATGAGAGGGTGACAAAAAGCAAGTCCAGTATTGCAAACATCTGTTTGTTCTCATGCTTTCTATGTCTAACAATACCCAAGAACATCAAAGAAGCTCTTCAAGACAATAGCTGGATTGAAGCAATGCATAAATAATTGCTCCAATTCAAGAAGCAAGAAGTATGGCAACTAGTAGATCTTCCCAAAGGACAATACCCTATGGGTACCATATGGCTGTACAGGAACAAGACTGATGATAGAGGAATAGTCATCAGAAACAAAGCAAGGTTAGTGGCACAGGGATACACTCAAGAAGAAGGAATCTTTTATGACAAAGTGTTTGCACCGTTGCCATATTAGAAGCAATCAGAATCTTTCTAGCATATTCTGCGTCCATGAATTTTACTGTTTATCAAGTGGATGTGAAGTGTGGCTTTGAAGATCCAGATTTCTCTCACACAGTGTACAAGCTTGACAAAGCTTTGTATGGTCTTCACCAAGCTCCAAGGAAGTGGTATGAGACTCTATCATCCTTTCTTATTGAAAATGGATATGAAAGAGGAAGGATTGATCAGACTCTCTTCAGAAAAAGAAGAGGAAAAGACATGCTGTTAGTCCAGATTTATGTGAATGATATCATCTTTGGCTCAACAAAAAAGCAACTTTGTAAAAGATAAGACCTTATACATTCAAAATTCCAAATGAGTGCAATAGGGGAACTCACTTTCTTTCTAGGGGTGAAAGTCCAACAAACAACAGATGGAATTTTCATAATTAATCAAAATACGTGGAAACTATGTTGAAGAAATTCCACTTTGCTGATTGTTGGTCTATCAAAACTCCTATGGATACTAAAGTGAAGATTGGACCTGATCCAGAAGGCAAGTCAATGGACCAGACTCAATATCGATCTATGATCGGTTCACTTATGTATCTAACAGCCAGTAGGCTTGATATTATGTTTGCAGTTTGTGTGTGTGCCAGGTATCTAGCTGATCCAAAAGAATCACATGTGAATGCAGTCAAGAGGATATTTAGATATCTGAAGGGCAAACCAACTCTTGGGTTATGGTATCCAAAGGAAGGAGACGTTATCCTTGCTTAGCAAAGAAGGGAAATGCTATGCCTTCACAGATAGTGATTATGGAGGATGCAACTTCAACAAAAAGTCTACCTCTGGCGGTTGTCAATTTCTTGGTCCCATACTGGTCTCATAGCAATGAAAGAAGCAGACAAACGTATCTATATCAACAGCAGAAGCTAAGTATATTGTAGCATCATCTTGTTGCTCTCAAGTACTCTGGAATCAAATCCAGATGCTTGATTATGGTTTTAACTTCTTGCACACATCAATTCACATTGACAACACAACAACGGTTTTTATTACAAATAATCATGTTCAACACTTTAAAACAAAACACATTGAAATTAGATATCACTTTTTGAGAGACTATGCTAAAAAGGGCTAATCAAATTGATTCAAGTACCCACTGAAAATTATTAGCTGATTTATTCATAAAGGCATTTGAACCTAATAGGTTTGAATTTCTAGCTTAATCAATTGGCATGATTATTCTTGAGTAAAACCAATCAAAACATCAAAACAAGTAAAAAATACTAGAAAACCACAAAAAGAAGTAAATTTTTATGAAGAATATAATATCATTGGGAAATGATATAATTACAGTCATTATATCATTCACTTTGCTTAATTTCAAAAATTGTAAGACTGTCATGACTTACCAGATATGTTGGTAGGCTCAACTTAGAAGAGAAGATACATGTAGTGATGAATTAAAATCTTATTCAATAGTGAAACACTCATCACCAAGGTACAGGTATGTATTAGCTTATCTGAGTGCATGTGTGTGTAGTAACCGAAATACACCAGGTAATGATGCTTTATTAATCTCTTTCACCCACATCAAGTTTCATCTTTGTTTTGCTGAGCAAAGACCTGATAAAACAAGCATATAGTGCAGATGTACTGGTCCAAAAGATTCCTAATGAGGAACACATCAAAATTCGATGAATCTACAAAAGCGATACATTACAAGTGAATGAACAAAAGAATCCTATCATGGATCACCTTCCAAAGTGAAGTGAAAAGAATCCCAATGTGGATCATTATGAAAAGGATCAAAGTAATTGTTGGTCCATATGATCGTTTTACAATGCAAATGAGTTGAAGAATCGTTCAATATCTAACATACAAACCAAAGAAGAAGAACATGTAAGTTTGAATATAATAACAACTCAATCAAGATAAGACAATGAAGATCATAACATTCAATAACATTCAAAGCACAATGATATTTCTGTGTACAAACTGCTTGAAATGGTAACTTGCAAAAAGGATTAACAATTAGGGTTTTGCAAGCTTACCCAACAATGAAAAAGATCAAATCCATATATAGCATTCTTAGTTTCACAGACAGTTTCGCTCACAGTGAAACTGTACTGCCGAAACTATAGTTTCGCCCGGCAGAAACAACAGTTTCGCCGGGTGAACTAAAACAGCTGACTATGAGCCAAACTATAGTTTCGCTGGACCACAATACTAAGCAAAATAAACAACATATAAAAGTAAACTAACATTAAACCTATTACAAAGTAATATAAACAAAATCTAATCTAAAGAGAGTCCAACCTATACTTGATCTTCAGTACTCCCCCTAGGTTGGATCTCACTGCTTTCAATTCTCTTGATTTGTCTGATCAGCTCCAATCTCTCCTACTGCATCTGATGTGTCTTTATATGCTCCAGCAACAACTTCCTCGGGGCTTCGGCACATGATTCTCCATGGTATCTTTTTACATCACGAACCCCTTCGGGATGAGCACTTGCTTGCCCAAATTGCCTGGCCAAATCCTGTAGATCCATGTTTAGATCATCTCCAGCCCTTACTCTCTCTACTAGTCTTTTCACCTCTGCCCTCACACCTCGGATTTTATTTGCCATAGTCATAAATAGATTGGCTTCCTTCCTCATTTCCTCACTTGCACCTGCTTTAATATGATTCTCGCACAAAACCAGCAGGTGTTCATCATAGAAACTAAAGTGTTCCATTGGATCAAAAACTTTGAACTCAACACCATTCTTCACTCTGATGATTGCCTCCCCCATATTGTTATCATAAAACCATTTTCAAAATTCTGTAGTTGTTGGGGGAGGGGATCTGCCAATCTGACCCTATTCATGGTCCTTGGGGGTTTCACCCTTAGTACAATCTTTCCCATGTCGGTTTCCCAATCCTTGTCTCTCTTTAAGCGTTTCCTCTAAGCCTTCATGTATCCAAAATACTCAAAGTTTTCATTTAGTCCATTCTTAATCTCTTTCTCTAACAGAGAAGCACATTCACTCAGATTTGCATTTAGTAATGGCAGAGTCGCCAGCTGCCTTAGATCCCATTTAGGAAAGCTCTTGAAAGCCTTCCTCTTATGCATGTAGCTAATACCACCCCCTCTCCTCTTTATCATGAACATTTTGAGGCTGGGTTATAACACCAACTTATAATCCGCTTGTCAGCCTCTTTCCTACTCAACCCTTCCATGTGTTGTAAAAGGGAAGTTAGTTCTTCTGGCTCTTTCTCGTTAACAAACAACTTAGCTTTATCCATCTCAAATGCATCTTCATCAAGCTCTCCTTACATGGCTGTATATATCAATGGCCTCTTATCAACTTCATAGAATTCTGGTTCGGAATCACAGTCTACTAATTGTTCATCATCCTCTTCTTCATCAACTAGGCTCTTTCCTTTCTCACCATCTCTGTCAACCGACTTCTCCCTCACCACTTCTTCTCCAACCAGGTCCTTTTCAACATCAAATCCCATGTTTATAAACCCAGTCTCCAGAATTTTCTCCTTATTTTCCTTTCCCGCATCTTCATTTCTTACTTCATATTCTTCAGCACCGGTAGTTGCTACTCCAGAAGTGCCCTCTCATGCCCTAGATGACGTACCCACTTTCAGGAACAGGTATTTTGAAGTATTAGTCAAATCATCTAACTCAGATTGAGTTAGTTGACTAGGCAGGCCAACAACAGCTTTGAGTTGGGGAATCTCCTCAAACAACTGCTTTAGCAAACAATTTTGATCAACAAGCATCTTTTTAATTCCCTCTATCATCTCATATTTTTGCTTCTCCCGTATCTATTGGTTGATGAGCTTTGTCTTTATCATACTCAGTTCATTTTCCAGAGAACTGTTAAGATTACGAATCATATCTTCATCTAAGTTTCCTCATTCTTCCCTCTTCTGAGTGTCAGTGACTGCTTGATGTCTCTGTTTAGTTTTCCTCTCTGATTCTGCTACATCAACTTTCTTCTTCGATCTCTTCTCCTTTTCTATCTGTATATCTTTAGCTTTTTCATTTACTTCTTCTTCAAAATCATAATCTTTCTCTTTGGCATATCTTGTAACACCTAGCTATTTCTTAAAAAGAAAAGAAAGAATAAGAGTTGAAGAATAAAGAAAGGAAATGTCAATAAACCCAAGTAGAGGGGTTAAATGTGCAAAAAGGACAAAAGTACAAAAAGTTGGTGTAAAGGTGGGCATGGCCGCCCACCCCATTTCACATCACTATTTTTCATCGGTTTAGAGAGAAAGAGCAGAGAAACTCTCGGTTGAAGAAAACGAAGAAGAAGAAGATTGAACTCAAGGTAAGAATTCAATGTTTTAAGTGTTCATGTTAGGTTTTGTCTCGGTTACATGCTTATGTGCTTATGTGCTTGTGTGTGTGTCCGTGTGTGTGTGTTTTGGTGTGTTTTTAGGTGTTTAACCTCAGTTGCAAAAATTTTAGAAGGAAGATACACCCAAGTTGCACCAGGTGAGTTTCTAGACCCTGTTTTAATTGTTTTAAACTCTTCTTGGGGCTGAAAATGTAGTAAAACGGTTTTTATTATGTTTATGTATGTATACCCATATGTATTATGCATGTTGGATGATGATTCTTGAATGCTTATAGGTTGTTCATGCTTAGAATAGCCTTGGTAAGCTTAGAACAATTAGGCTTGATGTTTGGATTTGAAATTATCCTAGAATCATGTCGAGCAGAAGGTTCATGCGCCTAATTA